>PPHD01005747.1:0-25792 GCA_002909625.1 Bambusicola thoracicus | reverse complement strand
GATCATCCTTATCTCCTACTTCATCTCATAATTTAATGTCTCTTTACAGAATGTTTGATCTATATAAAGGCACAGATTTTATGCCAGAATTTGACATGTCAGTCTTTACTGTATGCCTTTCTGTTTCCCTCATTTTAAAATCTACTTGATTTGACTTTCCTTTTTTCTACATAATGACTATTTTTCTCAAATAGAAAAAAAAAAAAAAAAAACACTTCAAAATTGTCTAACTAAAAAGAATAACTTCTGAATAGATCTTGCCAGGATGAGGAAGTTATATTAATTTGAGCATTACTTGATAGTAGTCTTATGGTTTAGTTAAACAATGCCAATTCAAGGCTGTTCTTTGAATAAGAGTTAAAAAAGATCTCAGTGCACTGTTTCTACTCTTCAGTTAAAATCAGAAATAAATTAGTACTTTAATTTACACTGCTATGATCATTATTCAAGTGCACAGAATATCTTCACTTCTCTCTGGATGAGTGTAGATAATAACTTTTCTCTTCGACCATGCATGTAGATTGAGATTCTTTTTCTCACTAGTCCTATGAAATCAGTAAATCCACAGGAGGGTGTGATGTCTGTTGTCCTCTTGCATCCAGGCAAAGAGACCTCCTTAGAACAAGCCCAGTTCTCTAAATTAAACCTGTTAATCCTTATTTCCAAAGTATGAGGTCTGCTCTGATAGTAATGCCTTCTATTTTTTGTTGGCCCATGATATCAGAGATGGATGTTGATGACACGACAGTAGTGGTTGAACCTTCCCAACAATATTCCATTACATGTTGTTGTCTTGCAATAGATGGCAGAAGGACATTCTGACAAAATGATGTCTGACATGGAAGTGCATGTAAAGCAAGGGTATTTAACTGAATTCTTCCATGCAGGAAAAATGGCACATTCTTCAACACATTCTGAACATTCATGGAGTGGATGCAAGCACAGTGAGGTAGTATGTTTCAGCAGTGGTGACAACGATGTGAAAGACCGGCCATGTTCCAGATGGCCATGCACAGTTCTAACACCATGAAATGAAGAGTGCCTCACTCAGCTCATCCATACAGATTGGCAAATCTCAACCTTGGAACAGTGTACAGAGCTGAATATCAGCTCCAGTGCATTGGAAACGATTGCAAAGTTGGAATATTGCAGTGTTTGCAACAGGTGTATCGCATAAATGCTCACACAGGAACAGAAAGGGCAACGTATGCAAGTTTGTCAGGACCTACTGAACCAAAATGAGGTTGAAGGTGAGAGTTTCCTGGACTGTATCATTACTGGTGATTAGACATGGTGTCATCAAAATGGTTGTTCATGGAGTAGTGACATGTGAATTCCCCACTGAAAAAATTGTTCAAGAAACAACCCTCATCAGATTAAGTGATGTGCATTGTTTTTTGGGATAGAAAAGTGTTGAGCCTTCCTGATTTTCCAGAACCCAAACATATCATCATCTCTCACCACTACACTGTGACACTGCCTATGCTGGAAGCTCAAACTTCCAGAGTCAGACCAGAGAAGAAGACAAACTTTTTCTCACAACATGATAACACCAGGCCTCATACTCATGTGGATCACATTGCCAATCTTCACAGGACTGTCCTACCTCACCCGCTGTATAGTCTGGATTTGGTGCCTTCTGACTTCCATTTTTTCAGACTGATGAAAGATGGACCAAGTGGACAAAATCTTCCTAGCAACATCACCATAGTAGCTGTGAAACATTGTGTCGCATCCATTGGTGCAATTTTTTTCAAGCACAGCATGCAGGCGCTTATGCATCAGTGGTAAGAATGCATAACTAACAGTGGTGCCTATGTTGTAAAATAGTGTTTTGTAGCTGAGAATTTGTTCTATCAAATAATGTTAGTGTACTCTTTGTTTCTGTTGTAGTTTCCACAGAAATATATAGGAGGCATTACTTTCAGAGTAACCTATGTATATAGAGTTCAGAAAAGAAAACATATATAGAAAGAAACATATATTCATGTATTACATTGGAGCACTAGTCGTTGACCTCATGAGTATCCTCTGTTTACCTCAAGCAACATTCAGACTCTTGAAGAGTGGCTGTATTAAGAATCACCTCCTTCATCTAGGGTTTATGCACTAGATTGCTGCTTATCTGCTCTTGTAAGATAGGGCTAGCTTGAACATACTTTCTGTTTGACAATGGACAATCTGATGAACACATCATTAAAAGTAGTAGAGATAAAGCTGAGGTGTACCAATGCAGCCCTTGTCTATAGGATAGGTTTGTACAAACCTTATGCTCGTACATGGGTATATGACAAGATGGTACCAAAACGAGGAAGCAGAAAACCTGGCATGCAGCTCAAATTTAAAGAAAAACGACAACAACAATGATTTCATGTCACAATGCAAAGTCTGTCTTACTTTGTACAGGTATTACTACTAATAGGCCTTTGTACACATTACATACTATATTTTACCATTTTTCTTAATGACTTTATACATAACCTGTGGAATGTTAGCTGGATTAGACATTGTGGTACGGTTCAAGTGCTCCAGTGTTTGCAAAGAATATGCAATTAAAGAACATCAACAAACTGTAATTGCCATTACCCATTGCATCTCATTGAATCAAGAGATATCCTTTCTGATTGATGCAGAGTGATGAGCAATCACTTGTAATTGATTGGAATTCACTCAGTTTAGAATGACATGCTGAGTAATTGTTACTAAAAAATAATAACTGGTTAAACCTAACAGGACAGGTTTCAGTCAGCCCATGCATTTTGAACATCCTGGTTGCTTCAAACAATTATGAACCTTACAGGGTTTTTTTTCTGGCAGCTTATTGCTTGTGTACACTGAAATTCAAATGCAGTACACCTGTGCATTATCTTTATGTATATATTATGAACTGAGGTTGGTAAATGAAAAAGCTCGGTGTAATGTTTTTCTAAATACTTTAAACCATGAAAAGACCCATAACATAAAATATTGATACATGTTCAAATTATCCCTCTTGCTTTTTGAGTTCACAATGAATAAAGCTAAGATTTTCTAATGGGTAGCATACATCTAACAACTGCTTCCTGCCTTTAGTAGAAAAAAATAAGAATTCAATGAACTTGATGAGCTTTGAGGGTTTCAGGGAGAGTTTAGGAGAGTCAGATATTGAAGATCTACGATATAGGGCCAAATTCTCTTGTCATTGTCTCTGGTGAATTAACGTTCTTCATACAACTTGTGGCACTCAAATCTCAACAGTTTTCAGATAACATATGGGAAAATATTGAGCCAAAAGTTTGAAACTGAATTTGTTTTAACTTCATTCTACATAGTATAACATATGTTCTTATTTATTACAATAAATAAAAAACTTCAATTTTAACATATCTTTACTATATATGTACACAAGATGATTTCCCTACAAAATCTCACATAATGACTACTGCATTTTTTTAAATTTGTGTTTACACCATGCTACATGTATCAAACCAATACTGCCTTCTGCAGATTCCTAGTATTTTCAGTAACTTATAAAAACCTTACTGTAAATGAAAAGTTACACAATCATGGAATCATAGAATGGCTTGGGCTGGAAGGGACCTCAGTGATCATCAAGTTCCAAATCCCCTGCCACAGCAGTGCCACCATCCTCCAGATCTGGTACTAGACCAGGCTGTCCAGGGCCCCATCCAACCTGGCCTTGAACACCTCCAGGGACGGGGCATCCACAACCTCTCTGGGCAGCCTGTTCCAGCACCTCACCACTCTCTCTGTGAAGAATTTTCTCCTGTTTTTCAGACTAAATCTTCCCTCCCTCAACTTTAAACCATTTCCCATTGTCCTACACAAGAAAGACTTAGAAATAAATTGAAGAAATAAATTATTTTCAAAGGCTTATTTCTATTGAAAAGGATGTCTAATAAAAAAAATCTTGTATTTTTCATACTTACAAAAATTCCAAATCCATTCCGCTTACAAGTGCCACATCATCCTTTTTTTTGAGCGTGTGGTTTACAGACAGCCATTCACCTGATACATGCCATTCTGACCAGAAAACCCTGACAATGTCACAGGTTGCTTCCCATATTGACATTCTACCAATTATGAGGCCAACATTCTCCCTTTGTGTACAGACAATGAACATATAGGTCCTAAAAATCTCACAAAATTGTACCAAAATGTCAGCAGCAAAATTACACAGCTTCAAACTCATAGACAAAGAGTTCATGGGGTAACACTACAAAAAAGATCAGATAGTGCTATAATCTGGTGTTGCACATGTGAATCACTTCAAAACTTGCCTGAAACAGACAGCTTGAATGGACAGGAGGATGAATGTGAAGTTAAGTGGCCAAAGTGCATTTTGGACTCTTTAACTGTCCCCTTTTCCTCCACAAGAGGTGAGTGTGATGTGGACTGATGCAGAAAACAAAGGGCAAAACTGATAGGTTCTGCATTAATAAGCCCAAAAGGGAAGATCTGAGGTACAAACAGGATGAACTATAGGGAAGCACTTATTTAATCAAGAAAATTTATAATGCCTGCAAGTAGCAGACAAGTGACAGCAAAAGAATCACACCCTAACACATAGGAAGGTATGGTGTGTTGAAACACTGCAGATGAAACGTAAAACAAGCACAGAAAATAGTAGCAGCAGCATATGATATTTTTACACTGGGAGATTTCAGGCACATGGACCATCAGGAATTTCAGGTGTACCTGTTTTCTGCTTCACTTCTGTGTTCCAAAACCCTTCTGAAAAAGTCTCCTTCCCTTCCATGAGATCTGCTCACAGCTATGCAGAATCCTTCATAGCTACTGAGTCCAACCTTATCTGCCTCCATTTTACCTTATATTGTGGCAGTATTTTGCATCTGAACTCTAACCTTTCTAGAAAAGAGTTTCCTATGTATTAGGCACAGCTGGCTGGAGTACTGAAGAACAATGAGGAGGGGCAGAGGATGCAGAAAGGTCACCTTTGGAAGGTGCTTTTGGGAGGTTCAGCAGTTCTTCAAAAATTGATGCAAGAAAAGAACCTGCCAACATTTCCTACATTGAACTGAGTTATGGACTAGCGAGCTGAAATGAAACAAAATATATAACAGCCTATCAATTTTTCTACTCTTTCTATCCCAAAAACAATTCTTTAAAGAGTAGAACAATTCAACTGATGCATTTACTTTATTTCTCACAGTAAATCTCCATCTGATAGGGACTGTGAATGATGACTAGCAGGTGCTAGATGGAGTTCTGTTTCTTAATGTACATTCAGATATTTTTGGCTACTACAGGGATTTCTAGTCAACTTACTCATGTAATATTTTTATCCAGAGATTGTCTGTTTCTTTGTTTGCTTTTACTCTGAAGAGTTAATTATACTTGCTTTGTGGAAGGTGTCTGGTACAAAGCAGATTATCTTTACTATGATTTATAAAATCATGTGTAAAATTTGAGCCAGCATAGTATAACAATACCAGACTTCTGTTGATTTGAAACCAAACCAGAAATATCATTTGTACAAATGTATAAGTACATAGAAAGATTTTCTATCTAGCAGTATACTACATACAACAGCACAGGCAATAAGAGTTAATTTCTGCCACCTCATGAAGTTAATACAATGCTTCAGTAGATTTTGTCTATGTGAAGGGTTCCTTGTGTTGCTGAAGTCTGTGATGTGTTTGCACTGTAATATGCTGTCCTCCAAAAGAAGGATACATTGATCAAACCAAATGTCCGTAACGGCTGTGAGACATTCAAGACTAAAATTTAATAAACAAAAAAGAAACAAGTGTTTGTACTTAGGTCAGAGGTTCTCAGTTCATCTGTGACTAGAACTGCTAGGACCTTAGCAGAAGTTGTTCTACTACACGTTTAGTAACAAGTATTTTCTCATGTTCTATGTGTCGTCATCAAATCCTTAACACTCCAAACACATACAGCAGGCAGTGGCTCTCACCTTGTATCTGATTAGTGTCAGCTCCTTCAAGCATCAGCTCTGGGTGTGTTCTGCCTCCAATCATTTCTTCAATAATACTGCCAGTTTTAATACTTACAGTATATACATATGCATAGTATATGTATATATACATATACTGATATATACATATACATAGTATATATAATATAGTAATACTATATTACTGTATATGTACTTCTTTTTCTAAGATATTTCTCTGGAAGTACTGAGAGAAAGGAAAATTTTGGCTTTGTTTTCTACTTCTAAGTATCACTCAGTGCTAATTTCAGATTATGGGATAGTTTCTTTATCATTTACATAATGCAAGCACAAGAGTGAAAAGAACATTATAGAAAACATAAACCTACTGGGATCAGATTATAAGTGTACTGTAAACTAAAAATCCTCTGGACTCTACGTTGAATGTTATTACAGCTTATCTTATGTATTGTTGAAAGTGATTTTCAGTTCATAAATACAACTTTCAATAATCACAGGATTTTTTTTACATGATATACAGTTATGTATTTTTTCATTTGATTGCTTGCTTCTTTGCACATGTAGGAGTATAAGCATATTTTTTAAATATTCTATCAGTTGATTTGATTTAATAGTTTACATGGCTTCAGGAGGAGAATGGATGAATTTTGGGTTATTAAATATACACTGAAAATCATACTGAGTTCTGAAAGTCCAAAGTATACAAAGTCTAAAGTGTGTTAAAGAATCATATCTGCTTACAACATTTTCACTTTCTCACTGAGGAATCCATCATTGCCTACTTTGGAAACAGGATGTGAGACTAAATGATCTTCTGACCGGACTTACCGTCGTCAAGCCCATTTATGGTTAGACCATCCTCTATCTGTAACACTCAACTAATTTTCTAAACCATAGAAATAAGGGGCAATCCTGATCTGCTCTCTCTGATGACAGCAACAGGACTCAAGAGAATGGTGTGAGGCTGCATCAGGGGTGGATCAGACTGGATATCAGAATAAGGTTCCTCACCGAGAGGGTGGCCAAGCATTGAAACAGGCTCCAAGGGAAGCAGTACTGGAGTTCACGAAGCATCTGGACAATGCTCTCAGACATATTGTCTGATTGGGTGGTCCTTTGGGGAACCAGGAGTTGGATGCAATGATCTTTGTGGGTCCCTTCCAACTCAGAATATTCTATGATTCTCAAATTTTCTCTCTGTTTTTGTTTGTTTGTTTGTTTGTTTCAGTTTGCCTTTTCATAGCATTATTGGTTTACTACCTATGCATTAACACTATTTGCTTCTATGTATTACTATGTGGTGATATATGATTGCTCTTACCAGGATATATAAATTTAGTAGAATAGAAAACTTATCCTAGTTTTAGATCAAAACTTTACATCAGTCAACAGTGTTATATTTTACCATGTCAGTTCCACATGCTGAAATTCTATATATCAACAAAAAAGGAAGGTTTATATTTTCAATTCTCAGAACAAAAAAAGAAAAATCTTTATGCTATGTAACAGTGAGAAATGAGGAAACCCTTTTGTTTCTAAGAGTTGATGAGATACTTCTCGAAGCTGTTAAGATGGCTGTAGTTTATATATTACGTAATTAAAAAGAAAACTAGAACTGAAGAAAGAAAGAACCTCTGATCAGCTGAAAACATTATTGCTTGTTTTTCAGGAATAATAATAATAATAATTTTAAAAGTCTGGTAATTTTTAACTTGATTTTTTATTTTTGCTAAACTGTGAATAGTGATGTAACAATTCCTTGTAGGCACGCTGAGCAGTAATCATTATGGATTAGGTTAAAAGAAGATATCATATTAAAAGAAAAGAAAAATCTCATTTTAAATTACCAAACAAGTTTTATCATCCAGAGACAATTTTCACATTTAAACATTTTAAAATGTAATGCTCATTTCTAATCTTAAACTCAATTACTAGATTTTCCTCTGGCTCAGATCAAGGCGGAAAACAGACATTCTTCAAAGTGTGTTTGAAGTTCCCAGAAAAGTTGACTCCACTGACTTTTTCTGTTCAGATTTTTATAGTAATTATCATAAGATATCTGAAGTTGTTTCTAGCTGTAACATATCTATTTTCTGTCAAAACCAGATGTTTAGCATTTCAATTATTTTCCCTAATGTTGGTTAGCTGTTCGTATTTTCTCTTCATTGTTCCCCAACTTTCTAAAGATTTTAAGTTCAAAGTAAAAAGTTTGTTCCCCGGGAATGTGCAAACTATTTAATCTTTCAGTAATCAGATAAAATAGAAGAAAAGGTCTCAGAAAAAGGACTCTAATTATGAGCTTTTTGGAGTGCAGTAAGAACAGTCTCTGAAATGCATGTACAATAAGCTTGTGTGTAGTCAAGATTTATAAGCCTGAAAGTCTAGTGCAGTCTGGTTTAGTGAGGACATTGTGCCAAAAATGAAGTTGAAAAGAAAACTATCACTGTTTGCTCAAGGCAATGAATGTTCACTAGGAAGAGAAGTACTTTTCAGTCTGCTTGCACTACTGTATATGCAAAATGAATTAGTTTCGGAAAAGCATTTTTCTTAGTTGCCGTTTCTGAAATTCCATTGAACGGTGATAATTGAACAGAGTTCTTCCAAAGCTGAAAAAAATAGTGTAACTATTGAAATATCAGATATTATAGAAAACTGCCATTTCCACATTTGTTGTTTATAATTGTGAAGCAAACAGAATGCTATTAAACCATCTGGCCTTTAAACTACATCAGACTAAAACAGTTAAATTCTTATCATCATCTTTGGCCAGCAAATGTAGAGACATCTTCTAGCAAAAGGGTTCATGTGACTGAATTAAATCATCCAAAGTGAACAAACAGAGTTGGCCTGCACAAAGGTTCAAAGCTTATCTTCATGCCATATTTTCTTGCACAGAGTATGACTAGTGTGATGAGTAAGATAATAATCAACAGGGAAATTCCACTTTCTCAGGTGGAGTTCCATTTTCTAAACAGATTAGAGAAAGAAATGAGTGGTAACGCAGAACACATCAGCATCAAGTGCAGTTTACTGATAAACAATTCTTCAAATTCTTCCTTGAAGAGGGAGCTTTTTTCCAAGCACCAAGCATTTCAGAACATGCAGATGAAGAAGCAGTAATACAATTTGGGGGGGCTAGCTGTTTTTATGTGATTATTCCTGTGTCACTGAAACATATTTAGGGAAGATGACCCGGAGGTGTAACCTAACGAAGTTTGTATTTTTGCAAGCAACATGCCACTCCTGCTGAAACATGCATGACCATAATCTTGCTTAACTCTCAGCATTGCCCTCTGTTAATGCCCTGTGAGTAGGCAATGAATCTCAGCTAGAAAAGAACCTAAAAATCTATTCTGAGCTTGCACTGTAAAGAAAGAAGAGGTATATATATCACAGTCTTCTGTTGTGTTTCTCACAATTCTTTGTTGTACATTCATCCACCAAATAGCAAAAGGTTACTATTTGCTTTATAGTCTTCCTCAGCAACTTCCTTTACACATGTACACATCCACCTGTTCTACATGATCTAATTCTTCTAGGGCAGGACCATATTGTTTTATAGACAATAATAATTATCACCACAAAGAGTGACAATTACTATTATCATCATTTTATTCTATTATCATCATTCTAACTAAGAATATCAACATTTCTGGCAAATAAACTCCAACAGATGTACAACAGGGAAGCTTTTAATGAGGTTGGAGATAAATATTTTTCTTTGTCTCTTCTTTCCAAAGTCTTCCACTGGAATCAGCAGTGCTAGTTATGTGAGTAATATCCAATGGGAGAATAAACATCACCCAAAGCGAACGTCAACCTCACAGGTCCTCTCACTTATGCTTTATTATCTACTTTATTTTCCTCTAGTAAAACATCTAATTTTTGGATGAAATAGAAGTCTTGAAAATAGTATTAGGTGTATAGGCAGTTTCATTCAACTTTTTCATGAAGTTAGCAGTGTGGCAGAATTAGAGATGGTTTCATAAAAGCTAATATTATAAGAGCTTGAAAATAATTTGATACATAAAGTAGGCATACAGCAAATAGTTGTCAGTCACAGACTGTTTGATCTTTAACTCCCCTATGGGCATTATAATTAGATTTTATTTTGGGCACCATCAATGTTCTAGGGAATTTTTTAGCTTCATAATACAAAATCCAAAGCAGCAGTTTATTAAAACTTTTAATTTTTTTTATTTTTTTTATTTTTTTTAGGGAAAGAATGAAAAGTTTATTGAAAATCTCTTCTTGATTCAATGGTTGGCATGTTGGAATTGATGTTGGTCCAAGAATGAGTAATGATCAGCAAATATACTGCTCAAGAGTAATGCAAACATACTCTGTGCAATAATATTTATAGTTAACACTATACTGCCTGTCATTTGTATAAAAAATTCTGCAATAAAGGGTTTCTTTCAGAATTTATTTTATTACTTTCCTAAGGCACTTGAACATTCAGATATTCAACTAACTTACTTAAGCTCCCTGAGAATAAGGGAAGCTGGGAGTGTTCTCTTGTTCCCAAGTACTTATAAAAGCATTTGATTGTGGACTTCAACAGTATTTTGATTTCACGTTGAAACAGCATAGTTCCCATCTCTCTGGTCTTACACTACAATATACACCAACAAGTCCTGAAATTGTTGTCTATCACTTTTCCTAATTCCCTTTGCAGCTTGTTGACACTTTCCATTATCACAACACTGGTGCATTACATTCTATCTCCTGTGTTAGAAACTTCTTTTATAAACTTCTTTAAATAAATTTGCTGGTTTAATCATGTTATCTTGTTCTGCTATTGCTGGACTTCAAGAATAACAACTCCACATTATTACCTAGTGCTCCCATGATTTTGTGAACCTCAATTCTATCCTTCATACCAATCTTGTTTTCACACTGAAAGGCCCTGATCTCTGTCACAACAGAGCACTGTCTCTGCCCTATTGGTGTTTTATTTGCATTCTGTACCCTCTGTACCTTTTAAAATTCTTTCTTCCTGACATGCAAGAAACAGAAGTACATATTGAGCTCAAGATTTAAGTTCATCACATTTTTATCCAATAGCAAAATGATATTCTCTCTTCTCAGTGTCATTCTAACAATGCAAAACACTTTGTTGTTTCCTTTGGCCATTCCTGCCCATTAAGCAAATGATTTCAAGAACCTGTCGGTGATGACTATAATATCTGTTTCCTCCTTTGCAGTTCTGCATTCAACACTACAGTAGGAACAATCTGAATTACTTAGGTGTTTTTATCTACACTGAAGCTCACCTGCCACATTTCTGCTTCGTCACTCAGTTTTAAGGAGCCCTTCTGGAATTGCTGGGCATGGTCACATCTGACTTCCCAGAAGAGCGTAGTTCTGTCAGAAAAATTAAGGATTTCACATTCATCTACTCTTTTCTTCAAGAGTCTTGGGAAAAATGATGGCAGATAAAAACTATGCTGTCCCTCATCCTTCAGGAAATCCACTTGACTCTTCTACATCCTGGAAACTGACATTAATTCAACTTTTTGTTTCCTGTCCTTAACCCACTTTCAGCCTAGATAAGAATTTTTTTTCTTGTCTTTTGATTTTAACATAAACTTTGAAATGTAACCTTTTCAAAAGTTGTTTAAAACTCCAGGAATGTTACAGCCTCTGAGTGTCCTTTATCCATGTGGATCTCCAGAAGATTAAGGAGACAATATTTTCCCATACAGAAACCACACAGATTCTTTCCCACCTGTGGCCAGCCTGCTCAGTGATCCTTTAACATGGACTCCACCATCCTCCCTAGGATGGCTACCACACCACTTTGTACTTCCCAGGATGCCCTTCTGGACCCTCATTCTAGAATGGACTTTTGCTGGCAATCCATGTGCCTCCTGGCACAGTGACAATTTGTAAATTTCCATGTGCTGGGGGTGGCACTTCTGAAGTTTCAAGTTGAGTTTACTTGTGAGTTCATCCAAACAAAATGACATGCAGAATTCTTGCCTACCCTTTTGATACTTGTGTTATAGTTATTTCCAGTGGTTCTAGCCCTTCTGACTTACTGCTGCAGAGTATTTTTGATGTGAGATTGCCTCCAATATACTCACCAAGGAATTCACTGAGCTTTTCTGCTGTGGCTCTTGTAACCACTGAGTGTTCTACACATTTGTCATCAATATTCCCACCAATTCCCCAGCCTCTGAAGTGTTGAAAGAACATTGTTGCTATCATCTTGAGTATCCTTTGCAAGTTACACTTCAAATTTTTTTAGACTTCTTAATCTCCTGCTTGTATTTAATCTATCTTTTCTTATGAGCTTTGAATATTTAATGTCCCTTCCCTTCCCTTCCCTTCCCTTCCCTTCCCTTCCCTCTTTTATTTCCTCTTAAGATATTAAGTAGACACCACAGGGCCTTACAAAAAAAGGTCATCTTCCACACTTACAGGCAGTTAGAAATGTAAATACTTTCATGCGCTGAAGCTGAGGAGGACTACAGCAATGACAACTTGTCACATGCTTTAATATTTTAACCCAAGACATAAAGTTCTTTTCTTGAAAGGTGCCAGTCTAGGGTTTTCTGCATTTGAAATATGTTTTGGTAAAAGATCATGTTCTGTGGTATTATTAATTATGCATCTTCTGTGAGGACAAAGGCTTGTACATTGTTTGAAATTGCCAAACTACTTTGTCATTTTTTTTCTTCCACAGCGTACTGAAACAATTCATTATTTATAGCTCTGAGATGACATGCTTTCAGAATATTTCTGAAACTGAATTCTCCATCTCTTTTGTGTTATAGTAAGCCTTTTGTTGTAAGGGCTGTAAACAGGATTTATTATCTTTCATTATTAAAACTCAGATTCTAGCTTTAACCTTTTGTATTTCCTAATTACATGAAGAAGATGGCTTTTTATCAAAGTGCTTTATTTAGGAATAGAGTTCTTTGTGTAGTATCAGTGGGCAAGTTATATTGTTTCTGACATCAGACAGCAACAAATTAGCTTCCAATTTGCTCTCATTCTTGTCAACATAAGATTTACTTAGTCAACATCTCTAAAATCAGAACAAAAATAAGTCTCTGTAGGCTCGAGTAATTTAATACCTGAAACACAGGACTGAGCAGTTACTAGCTTTTAACATCCTGCAGCTGTTGTTTATGTGTTCAGGACATACAGGAGCCCATTAGAGGAGACAAAGAGATGACTGCAGCTCTAGACTTTGTGGTGTTGGATGCAACCATTTCCTCAGACCTTCTCGATACTACAGTTAGACTGAATAGCACCCTGAATAAAAAGAGAAAAAATGAAGATTCTGATTTGTATCAGGTGAGCTACCTGAGATATATCCCAATTATGGCTGATATGGTCTGAAAGGGTATGAATTCAGAAGAATACCTCTTCTATGATTTGAAGAAACATATCAATCTGTATCTTGTTTGCCTTCTGTGGGGCTTGTTGACTTCTCTGTATATTTCTAATTGTCCATGTGGTGGCAGTCTCAAAGTATATATAATCTCTACTTGGAAGGTATATTTTAATTCTTTTGATAATAGGGGTTTGATCCCTTATCATTTTGATAATGGACAAAATAACCCACTCAGAAAGAAATTATTCTTGGAAAAGTTGAGAAAACTTTAGCATGCATGACTTCATAACGGTTGCTCTATAGGATAGACTGCCAAGGGCAGAGCAAAGACACATGGCATTGTACAAAACACCCTCTTAGGGATTAGGAGCTGAACAATTCAAATACATGACAGGAAACATGCTAAAGACCAAATGCTAGGGAAAAATAAGTTTGTAGTTGTAAAGATGCACACTCCTTCACTGTGGCTGAATAATCTTTACTATGTTTTATCAGTGGATATATATACCTCATTTGTTGGCAGACTGAAGAGGAAAACCCCAGCAATTCACATGAACTCCCAGTAAAATTCTAAGAAACGGAATCCAGTTATTTTGTTCTTCAAATTCTTTGTGCGTGCTTGTTACTTGACTAGTTGCCACGATCTTTGTTTGACAAAGATTATACTATGAAGTCTGGAAAATTCAAGTTTCCAATCTCTGTGAAGCTATCAAAGGGACACACTTGTAAAGGCATTTTCTCAGCCATTGTGCTAAGTTCATGTTTTTGGAATTCAATTTGCTGCTTATTTGTCAAAGTCCTATACTGAAGTGAGACGCCTCTGTTTTGTGTTGTTTTTGTGATTAATGTTTTGGGTTTTTTATCTGTGTATTTTTTGTTTGTTTGTTTGTTTGTTTTCAAAAACAGAAGTGTAGTTTGAGCTGGGACACAGGATGAGTGAGAAAGAAAATGATAAATCTGAGAATATCTGTGTAATTATTTTGTAGCTTTTGATACAAAATAATGCGTTTTTAAGGTCAGGTGTGGTATCTACAATGTTAGATGTATATAATTTGTAGAGGAAATAACCAAATCATTTAAAAATCTTTTAGGAGGTGGAATCTTTTCTTTATTTTTCTCCCTACGTCTGAAAGACTGTTTTCACCTCATTCTAGCAGATGTAGATAAATCACGTGTCTGTTCACTCAGCTCTATTTGACCAGTAAGAGCTTTAAGTGATTTTCTGGACAACTCCAAATGTTCTAGTGGAGATTGGAAACTGAGAAAACACAATCCCACTTCCTAAGGTAAGTGGAAAAATAACCATAGAAACAAAACAAATATAAAACCTTATGAATAGTATTATTACACAGGGAAGAATCTTGATGAAGTGTGAAGCATGATACAGGGCAGCTTGCTTGGGGTTTTACTGGTATGACTGGTATGCGTCTTAGTTTATTAGCCAGGAGTAAAAATAAAAAACCTCTGAGGTGAACTACAGGGAATTCAAATGACACTTTAAATATAGTCACCCAAATAAGGAGTTAATTTAAAAGTGTTGAAAGTGAACAGGTTTTTGAATTAAAAAAAAAGAATGAATTGTTTCTAAAGTGTCCTCAGTGAAATTTATCATCCATTTAATTAGATACCTGGGTTCATAGTAAATATTTATTGAAAATCAGTGAATATGTTATTTAACAACCAATATTTTGTGTAGCTAAATATGTCACACACTGCTTAATTACTTTGATATGTCCACATTACTGCATGTGACAAGTGAAAACTTTCCAGCCAATTATGCAGGAAAGCTAAGGAAAATTAAAAACTTTACTATATCATAGTTATCTATGCAGATATATATACATGCACATATGACCATAATTTACAAAGCATATCCAATGATTTTGTGTGCCTCAGTGCTTGGAAGACTAAAAATTGACCTAATTTCACAAGATAAATATTTAATTTTTTCAAAGCTTCTTTCAGATGTCTTAGAATGGACATCCTAAATTGTATATGACCTTTGTCCTTTAATCCTGATAGTAATCTACGGGTTTTTTGTTTGTTTGTTTTTTGTTTTTTTTTTTTTTTTGCTGAAGTCTCAGTTCAAGGTCAAGACAAGAGTCCAAAAAATAAGCAGTGAAATATTTGAAGAAAAATTAATAACAAAAGTGAATTATATGTGCTTCCCAAAGAGAACTTGCTACTTGAAAGGTGCTGGATGATCATCAGTATTAAGATCATCAGTATTAAGATTGAAGACGTGTATTGTTACTTCACACTTTACTCTCTTTTGAAAACTCAGCCTTGACCATCACTGTCTGCAGCTCTGCATATTAAATCATCTTCTGACTTTCTTCTGCAATTGCAGCAAAGATATCATATTTGAAGTATAAACTGACCCACTGGGAACTAGACCAGAAATTTCTCAAAGGCAAAGTGACAAAAACGTTCAACTGCTAATACTATCAGTGATCAATATTTTAAAAATATTTTTAATTTAATTTGCCATTGCAGAAACTTCCTGATTATGAAAATTCTCAATTATTTCTGTTTGAAGTTTTATGAATTAAATGTTAAACACACACACAAACAAAATCTATTTTTGTCTTTATCTGTCAGTATCAATATCAGCATGCTTTAATGGGAAGTGACTAAAATGGCAAACTCTAATCATGCACTACTAGTAAATTTAACCTGGATTTTGCTGTTCTTGTGTCTGTGCCTCTCCAAAGAAATTCACTGGACATACCCCTGTTCCGTAGAATCATAGAGTCATAGAATGGCTTGGGTTGGTCCCTTCCAACCCAGGCCATTCTGTGATTCTGTGATTCTGTGATCATCAAGCTCCAACCCACTGCTGCAGGCAGTCCTTATTCAGCCATCTGTAAATACAGCATACAGTGCTTGAGAGCCTGAAGGTGGGATGTGGGATGCTTTCTAGTTATATGAACTTTGGTAAAAATGGATTCACTCTGTATCTGAAAACCATGGCCCAGTTTTAATATCCTGTCAATGTCTTTGTGCCCACCGAACTCAAAAAGCTACCTCTGTGGTCTTGGTTATGAATTCCACTGGAGGTATGTGCCAAATACTTCTATAAATCTGTCCCCATTGGTTTGGGTTGATTGCAATTCATTCAAATATTCAATTTTTTTTTATTCTTCCTGGATCTTAACTTCTTTAGGCAGGATTGGACTAAGAGGAGCAAGAGATCACAGCAGAGCAACAGATTATTAAGAGTAACAACAGTTTAGTGTTGTCATGTAGTTCACAGAAGCCTAGTGAAGTTTTGTCAAGAGAATTCACAAGCATTATGGAAAACATAGCATCTGTCTCAATGCCCTTTAGGGAAAAAGAAGCTTCTGCAGATATTGCAGCAATATTTAGAGAAATAAAATGGACCTGGACAGTCATTCTTCACAGCATGAGAGAGACTTAAATGAAAGGGAGATGCAATGGATGTTAAATTGGATAAATTAACCAAACGTGTGCATGTAACAGAGGAAGGAATAAGCAACACCAAAGAAAGGGAAGCTGAAACAAAGAGATCTGTGAAATGAGAAATAGTGTTTACTTTTTGTGTTGAACAGAGCAGGGGAAGTATAAAACAGAAACTGTTGTAACTTGCTGGAATAGAGAGTGTACAATTGGACAATTGTTCAAAACTTGCTCAATTAGTTGTTGAGTATATCAGAAAACCTCCATCTCATAGTCAAAAGGATCAAACTTGATCTCCTCTGAGATCTGACGATAATTCTTTAACCAAACCTGGAATAGTAAAATTCTATAAAAACAGAAATAATAGAGCTTTTCCAAAAGTTAAATGATAAATAAGAAAATTGAGCTTTATATGAGGTAGTACGATATTTGAAAAAGAGAGAACCTCTTCCAGTTCTTCTCAAGATGTGTGAAATTCTACAGAAATTAAGATTATTTTGTTTACAGTTCGGGGAGTATTTTGATAGCAGTAAAAATTACATATCAATGGCCTGTGATGGCCTGCAGTCAAATCCCAAGTCCTGAAGTAGTAAAGAATCTTTCAATTTTGATTCTATGCCCAATACAACTCATATAAAGACAATTTCCTCAGTGCCTGTATCAGTCATTGTCCATTTTAATCTACTGCAACAAAGTTGTGGTTGGCTCTGCCCAGTCTTAAGGATCTTTGGGTTTGGTGCTTCTGTTTTTCCAAAGTCCATTTTTAAAATTCGGATGCTTTCCATATGCCTCATTGTTTGTTATTTTAAATATTCTAATAGGTAGGCAGATTTTCTAAGAAGATAATCGGCCCCTTCTAGCAATTAATACATTCCTTCATGGTGCTGCTATTTGCTTAGCAGTTCTCAATTTCTCCATGTCTTGCTGCAGCACAAGTCCTCAGATACCCAATGGAAAAATACCTATTCAGCGTTAGCTTGTTTGTCATCCTACTGGTACCAAGGTCACAGTTTTGTGCTGTTTCCAATTATCTTCTTCATTTCTCCTTTTCCTCTAAGACCATAACCAGTTACTGGTTCCCATAATAAGGGACAATTTATTTGACAATTCAAAGACCTAATCTGGGACTGCTTCTCATACTGGACAGGTCAGTTTTTTGAAATCTTCCATGTTTTCTCTGACAACACCTGTTCCTTGCTACTCTCTTGAGAGTTTTCCAAAACTAACTACACTGCACTGTTCTCAGAGTAATCTCTGTTTCTCTAGCTTTCCAGGAGAAAAGAATATTTCACAAAGTGTATTAGCTAAGATAAGATAAAGCTTTCCTGATCCCCTTTTTGACAGAATATAATATTATATAAATAAGGCTTATGTTGTACTCACACCTGTGAATGAAGTTGACAAAAGCTATGACTAGCTCTGTAAAGTTCTACTGTTGTTACACATTATGAAAAACAGATCATTTAAAATTTAGTCATAAATTTAAGTCAAATTGTTGACTTAAATTTCATGTGCCTTAAATTCCCATCTGTAAACTTCTTGTTACATAACCTCTGTTTACTGAACAGGGCTTTTGTAAAGATAGATGGATTAATATTTTTGAGGTATTTCAGTAGTACATTGTTATTGTAGTGTTCCCAAGGGAAAAGGTAATTATTTCTTCAGTGCTTGGATTGTTCACTAGGTATAGAACCTAGGGCTACACTATGAATAATGAGAAATAAAGAGACAAATAAAAATTGAATACTTACTCATTAGAAGAGGACTGTATAGCCTATGCACAGAAAGGGACAAAGGTCATGTTGGAAGTTCAGTGGTTGGTCATGGAGCAAAATATGGGATATGTTAATAAAGACAAATAATAGCACCAGGAACTGAACTGAGGCTCTCCAAATCACAGTAGCTGCCATTTCCTAACAGAAAGTGTCACTGACTTAAAAACCTGGTAAATTTGTTTCAGTGTAGGTTTTGTGTAAAATTTCAGAAATAGATAAATGATCTGAAGAAGACTGGTTTTACTCATGCAGAATTGTTCTATTAATAATGCATGATGGCACTAATAAACAAAATCCCATAGTACACCATAAAAATATTGTTAAAATAACTTCTTTGAATAGTGTAATTGAAGTTAATTCCTCTTGAAGAAACCAATTCAAACTATATAGCCCTTGTGACAGTGAATAGTTCTGGCATGCCCCTGCTCTACTGTCCATCTGTTTATGAGAAATTATAAAATTATTGTAATCAAATTGTATATATTATGGTGTTTCAGATGTTATAATGTGTAGTAATTACTGGCATGTATCAACCCATAAAAATGAGATACCGCATTTTGGTATCTAAATGAGAACAAAAACGTATGATCAATGAATTATATCCTTACTAAACTTCAGAAAATATAAGGGAGGAACTAATGATTTTTTTGAAAAACTATTTGCTCAGAAATAACGATTAGAATTTTTGTCTCATAGAATATTAATTTTCACTGCTCTCTGTTAACTTTTTAAAATGAATTAGTTTATAAAGTTCAAATAAACTTCATAAGAGTCTGTGTAGAAAAGGAAAAGCATTTAAGTTTTCTGGCAACCTTTCTCAGTTTCCACAGAGCTAGGTGACATTTTCTGTTGTAATTTTAATC
This sequence comes from Bambusicola thoracicus, assembly GCA_002909625.1. Taxonomy (NCBI): domain Eukaryota; kingdom Metazoa; phylum Chordata; class Aves; order Galliformes; family Phasianidae; genus Bambusicola; species Bambusicola thoracicus. The sequence continues at coordinate 6,448 of PPHD01005747.1, read as the reverse complement.
TCTATTAGTAGGAATCAACTCTAAGACCTTTTGTCAGATTGGCATGTGCATTCTGAATCAATCTAAAAAACTGGATTAAAAAGAAATCTATACCAACATCTAAAGCTACAGGAGATATTACACTGGATTATACTTGACTAGAAAATAGTTAAATTTCATGCTTCATTTCCAGCCGTTACTGATAATATGATGTGAATGGGAATATTTATACAACTAAATTAAGCTGGTTTTGGTATATTATAATAGCAGCTCAAGTGTTGGGAAATTATGTTATTTTCACATTGGCAAGCAGCAGTGAATATTTTAAATCAAACAGTTTGGACAGATGATTAGTAAATATGCTAACCAACTATTTAATAGGAGACACTGTCAAAAAAAAATAATTGCTAGGCAACATAACAATGTCAGTAGAATATTGATATAAGATTCCCAGATAAAGGCAACTGCTTCAGAATTATAGAATTTCTCCTCTTAAAAAAAAAAATTCACTATTAACATATTTTCCAGTAGATCTATGTATTGCCAGTATACCAGTAAATGACAAAAAGTGTATGACTTGAGTAAACCTCAGGAAGCATGGATCATAGACTCATAGAATGGTTTGGATTGGAAGGGACCTTTAAGACCATCTATTTCCAAGCCCCTGCTATAGTCAGGGACACCTCCCTCTAGACCAGGTTGCTCAAAGCCTCATCCAGCCTGGCCTTGAATGCTTCCAGGGAGGGGGCATTCACAGCTTCACTAAGCAACCAGTTCCAGTGTCTCACCACCTTCACAGTAAAGAATTTATTCCTAATATCTAGTCTAAATCTACCCTCTTCCAGTTTAAAGCCATTTCCCCTCATTCTGTTACTACATGCCCTTATAAAAGGTCTCTCCCCAGCTTTCCTGTAGGTCCCTTCAGGTACTGGAAGGTTGCTGGCAGGCCTTCTCTTCTCCAGGCTCAAGAGCCCCAACTCTCTCAGCCCATCCTCATAGGGGAGGTGCTCCAGCCCTCTGATCATCTTCGTGGCCCTTCTCTGGACCCACTCCAACAGCTCCATGTGCTTCTTATGTTGAGGGCTCCAGAACTGGACACAGTACTCCAGGTGGGGTCTCATGAAAGCAGAGTAGAGGGGCAACATCACTTCACTCAACTTGATGGTTTCATTTTTCTTGATGCAACCCTTTCTGGGCAGCAAGTGTAACACAGAGATTAAAAAAATTATCATCAGGAGTTAATTTTTAACTGGGAGATATAAAGAAAACCTGTATACATTTTTGCCATCAGGTCAAATTACTTAAAAGGCTTTGAAATAGAGAGTAGAAGAATAAAACCATTGTCATACATGGCAAACTGAATTGAAGAAAAAAAAAAAAAAAGAATAGCGTACATGTACCAAAAACAAGATTCTGTAGCATAAATCATTGTAGCTCAACTGTAAAGTCAGAATGTTTTGGTGCAAAACAAATTTTATTCATAGCGATGATTTTCGTCTAAACAGTTCTTGAAATCTAAAAACACAATCATCTAGAACTTTAGCACCAGACTAATTATTATAAAGACTTTTTCAATTTTAATCTCACTGATACATAGAGGATGATAGCAAAGGAAACAAAACTAGCTCAGAATGGAAAGGCAAAAATTAACAAAACATAGTTTATGAGAAGTGTTAAAATATTTTCTCATGAGAAACATAGAATTTACAATCTGCTACATCCTTACTCAGTTAAGGAACTGTGAGTTTGTAAAGAAATACATAGGCATAAAATGTAATGTTTGTGTCTGCACACTATGGATATTGACACTGCCTTTCCTGAACTTCTCAGGTGCACCCTCAGCTGATGTGTATTTGAATAGTTTTTCAATGGCTCCTCAAATTCTCCTTGTTAGATACTCCAGAATTCTCATCAGAAATTTCCAGTGCAATTCCCAGAATATGCTACTGGTATCCTTTTTCACTTGCACTTAATATGAAGTGAATTATATCCTAGTGTAAACATCCAGGACACACTCCTTTGCAGAGTTCTGTGTCTGCCTAGGGTCTTTGAAGCAAAAAAACAAGATAAGCCAAAACAGCAATATGCAGAGAGAAAGGACTTTCTGTAAGAATTTGAAAGCTATGAAGAATATAAGCCAGGAGTGAAGTGTTCAGATTAACTGTGAGGACACAGAACTGTAGATGTTGACTGGAAAGAGTGGACTCTGCTTCCCAAAGTTCTCAATACTATATGGAATGATTTTATGCAGATGGAGCAGATTTCACCCAAGGGGAGAAACCATCACAATGCATGCCTCTCCAAAGAGTATGCACTAGCTTCCTATTTGCAAGCTAAATATTGCTTATCAATTATTAACATTCAGGAAAAGGTGACTACAGTATATCTGTGATGCTAGAACAGAATTAGATGAGAATGAAAAAAGCACTTAGGATAAATAATAGATGATTAACATGTCATGTAAATCAGTGTATCATGCTATTTTAATTTGTTTGCTTTTTCTTCTTTTTCTCTCATTCTGAGATTTTATCCTTATTCATTCTGATTATACTTTTCAATGCAGTTCTCCTCTGTATTAGGAGTAACTCCTGTTTTATTTATGGGCTGGGGTAGAGTTCAGTATAGAAGTTAATAAGTAAATTGCTAAGTGCTCTAATGCTGTATCATTCTATTGCTGACATTTGAGAGCTGAACAATGATATGTTAGATCTGCCTTTTCTTTATAGCTACATGACATGCTGATTAATAAAAACGTGTGCAATAAATATGTTCATTTAATTAAATTCCTACTAATAAAATTTGAACAACTGTTTAATAAAAATGTACTGTCTGTACTGCAAATGATAATAATAACAACAATAATGAATAATCACACTCAGTGACTCAGAAGAGGCTTATGGCCCATTCCTACAAATGTGTGTATATTTTTACAATTTTGTACAATATGCTGCTGAATTTTTCTTATTGCACAGATCTTGCATTCTCTGTTGCTTTACTTTTACCAGTCTAATCAGCCATGTCTGGTGGTCAGTTTGCTCTCTTGTTCAATGGAATTGAAGTGCAACAACACTAAAAGAAAAACATGATTATGTAACTGCTTAAATGACAGCAAACAGGCCTGGAACAGTACAGAATAGAGCAGTACAGAATCTGTAGATAGCTTCCAAAATATGAATGTAGTTTGCTATTACAAATACAGAGACATAGATTCTAACATTAAGAAATCCCCTCTGACACCATCTAAAATTTCTCGCTAATGCAGCATTTCAGGTGTTTGATTGTAGTGGCTGTGGGCCACTATTTCTGATGCATACATTATTCCATTCATAGCTTTCAAAAGGGGCTCGTGGGAGATATAGTCCAGCTGATGAACTTGATCACGGAAGAAAATGAGAGAGTTTGACTTGTGAATTATATTTCTCAGAAGGCTCTATGATAATATTTTGAAATTAAAATGCTTTGTTTTCAGCTATATATTTTCCAGGAAAAAAAAATTAAAAAAGGAAATAAAAAAAAAAGGACAGGCATATTAGGATTTTAATTTTATCATATATACTTGTTTTTAATGCAGAAGTGAAAAAAATCATTTTTTCTCTTACATTTTTGTAACAGAAATATTCCATTAAATCATTGTAAAAAATGCAAAGCCTACATTTATCCTGGGCTGGGTCATCAACACGAAATCTTATGTGTGTTGGTATTCTTCCTCTTATGAGTCTGTCTTCTGCAGATTTGCTTTTACAGTGGTGGTAAAGATGTTTGATTTCCTAATAGCGCTGCATTGTATCAGTGATGTTATTGGGGTTTTTTTTGTTCACAGAACAACAGAAGAGGATATTTGTGGACAAAGTGGATCAAGAATCAGTCATCACGCAGCAACTGGTTTCACACATCATTTCACTTTCAGTGAATTCTATTGTGTTCAGACCATGTTAGTGACGAAGAATGTCCGTGCATCTGAAAGAAAACCATCCCAATCCAACTTCAATCCTGCTCAGCCCAGCAATACGTATGTTGCTTGAGAGAGCCAATTTCTTTTATATATGAAGTGTGTCTATGCATTAATATCATGTTTTTGTAGTGACATCTGCAAAATTTAAAACAAATTTGAGTGAAACATCTCAGAAAATTAAGCATATAAACATCTGCAGGACTAAAAAATGCTACAAAAACATGTACTTAATATGAACAGGATGATTGATATGCAAAACAGTTTAAATGTTATAAAGTCCAGGTCCAGTTTTCTGGCTTTGTTCAGCTTTGAAATAAACAAAAATATACAGGTGTGCTCTAGCTTCTTTCAGTGACACAGAAACTGGGAATGGATTCAGCATTTATCACTATTTATAGGTTTCCACCCATATGCAGTGAATGGCTCATACCTTGGGAACTTTGAATGATGTAGCTCAGGATGTGGCTTCTGGTTTGGGATCCATTTTTGGCTACTAATCTTCATGAGATATATGCAAAATCTTTATCATTTTAAAGCTTGTCTTACCAAGATTGCTGTGGCTGTGAGTGAGGTTCTCATTTCATAAGAACTTACCTCAAAAAATGTCATTGAGCGGATTGCAGGTTGGTGCTTAGCAGGAAGAAAGCCAGACTATTTAATGTAAAATTTCTGTATTGATCTAAAAAACCTGAATGCTCAGTTTATTTCTTTCAGCATGTAGTTTGATTGTATAAGAAAGAGGTGCCTTTCGTAGATATATGAGCCATAACAAAAGCACAAGCAGACAAAAAGTGCATATCAGTAGTAGATTTTTTACAAGCATGTCCTCTTGTTTCCAGAGTCTTTTCACCGAACTGCTGTTTCTGTTTATCTGAATCCTAAAAATTTTAAATACGTTAAAAAAAATGTTTCTATTATGTTGCTCATACACAGTTGTATACTGTTTCTATAATTTGTTTAAATTTGAAACAAGTTAAAGTATGCAAATGAACAATGTGTATGGAGCTATTATATTTTGACCACCACAAATGGTAATTTGCAGGTCTTTACAGCTTATTTATAATTTTGTTTGAACATCATCAAATTTGGTATATTACATTCTTCATGATGTCTAATATGCACTTGCAATAGGAAAATTTGTATAAGCTGGGATAGTCAGGTTTTAAGAGTCTTCATAGTAAAAACTCTAATTTATAGTATTGTGTGTGTCATACCTGATGGGTTTTTGAGGTCTCGAAGCACATCCAGCTTCAAATTTATGTGGACAGACAGCTCTTCCTTTAAAGGAACTTACATTAATTCCATGATAACAGCTGCATCAATTTTAACTATTTCTTTTCAAAATTGTTAATTGCTTTCTTTTTCCTGTATAAGATTGCTACCACTTGATAATTTTATGATCTTATGTAGAAGATAGCTCTAATTATCATTTACAACAAAGCCCCTTTCATCTTTTCTTTCTTAAGAGATCTTAAAATGGATGCATGCATTAATAATTCACAATTTTAGGCCTCTATAATTTGCCAGAATGGAATAAAACTGCCTTTGAATTCAAGAATAGAAGGTTACCTTAAGGTATGTGGCTATTTGTTATTCAGCTGTATCTGTAATTTAACATGGATTGATTATTAATTCTTTCAAGAGGAAGACAGAAAAAACATGATGTAAAGAATGAATTACTCTAATTAATATCATTTCAGTGTTACAAAATCTCACAAGGTTGTAAATCTCCATGATCAAGTTAGCCATCCACCTTTTCAAATTTCTGAAAACACTGACCTAAATTATGTGATTCAGAATGAATTTTCATCTCACAACTAATAATATTTGTTGTAGTTACAATTATGTTTTCTTTTGAAACACTTCATGATCATTGACTAATACTAATTAATCCTTACATTACTCAAAGGGAGAATAACTATGATTTCCGTCTTGAAAATTAGGAACTTGACTGTGTTTTCATTTATGATGGTGTAGATCATTAAGCCTTCTACAGAAGTGAATGGAATTACACAGCTGGGAAATCAACATGAAATCACTATTAGATCTGAGAAAGTTCTTATAAAGGGGCTTCAAATATATCCAGAAAATTAGTTATTCCTGTTTTTTAGCCCAAAAAGCATTGTCAAGCAGTTAAGAAACTGAGCTTTCTGAAATGGGTAGCTTGGCACTTAATTGCAGCTAAGTACTGTTGCTCAGCAATACTTTCATGTTCTCGGTGATTCAGAACAGCTCGTGTTTTTATGTACATATTTCTCAGAAAGTATAAAGCATTACTAAGAATACTCACAAGCAGTTTGTATATCATGGCCTATTGGTGACTTGGTAATTTCCCAAAGTGTTTAAACTTCAGGTTCTATTCTTCACCAGCAATAATAAAATAAAAATAAAAATAAAATAAAATAAAAATAAAATAAAATAAAATAAAATAAAATAAAATAAAATAAAATAAAATAAAATAAAATACAGAAGATAAGTAAATGTCTTGTGAGAGGAAGCACATAGACACATTATGAT
>PPHD01005746.1:0-25794 GCA_002909625.1 Bambusicola thoracicus | reverse complement strand
AACTCTTTGCAGTGAGAGGAGAATCCAGCAATGTAGGGAAGGAGGGGAGAGGGCAGGGAAGAGGACTGGAATCACATGAGCCTTAAGGCCACCTCAGATTTTCCTTCTAAATGTTATCGTGATATTTTAATCTTCAGATGGATGATTCAGGTGAATGCTCTATTGACAACATTTCCTTTCTGTTGAATTTATCGAATTTAACTTGCAATCCGGGGTATGCCTCTCCCCTTCCTCCATTATCTTATGTCGATATAAAAGAATGTGCGTAGATAGATCTTATATTTGAATAATTTATACAATATAGAATTTGGATATATAAAATGAAATAGGAAGCCTTTATAACACAGGAAAAAAAATCAAATTCTGTTCTTGTCTGCATACATTTCTCTCACAAATCAGATGATGTTCAGGGAGTTGCATGAAGGTAAGAATGGTGTATGTGTGCTCCTCAGAATAGAAAACTATCAGTAATGTGTCACTTGAGTTCTCTTCAGCTTCTTTAGGAATAAAAAGCATAACGATCATATTTGTATGTGAAGACCTCATTGTTTCATCAACAAAGGAGGCTAGTTAAGGAGAAAAAAAACCTTCAAAAAAAGAATCTAATGTATATAAGTACCATTTGCATATTTATCCACTGAATCCAAGACAAGTTTTGAACACAGTTCAGTAAAATAGAAGATTGCTTTCTTTGTGAGGTTTTTTGTTTTCAGGCACATATGTAGTTTTAAATAGAAGTCATGAGTAAAACAGACATTTTGTAATAATGGAAGAGTTTTGAAGAATTATTCCTTATGTCTATTTTTTTTTTTTCATATTGTAAGCATAAAACATTAAATTCACCATACAAAGATCCATCCCACAATGAGGAAAATGAAGAAGGGAAATGGTGAAAGAAAAGTGAGAGACAGATTGATGGGACATTTCTATGCTACATTAAGTAACTGTGAAGCTCCTTAAAATCTTGGTATTAAGACAAAAGCACATAAACTGCAAATCACTTCATGTTCAGAAGTACTTGCCATGTTTGGATATACTATTACATAGAAAAGTTCAGTGAACTTTTTTAGTTCTGCACGTAGCCAGATACAGAGCAATATAGGAGCTCACACCATAATAGTAAACCCTGAACGATACAAAAACAAACTGTTTGAGCAGGCTATAGCCCAACAGCAGAATCCAGAGAGTAATGCGTATTCACACATTACAAACCAGACAGCATGTCTGCTTCATGGCACTGAGGTACTTTGGCAGCCTTTTGGCTGAACAAGAGAACTGATTTCTAATCTTTTCAGATCCAAAATGCAAAGAAGCTGAGTTTACAGATTCCTGATGCAACAACATTACTAACTATAATCTTATTGAAACATATGCGTTCATCAGAGAGGGGTTGTTCTGATTTTCTGTGAAATAATGTTCTGATGGCGAGCTGTATTTGTATCTGTAGCTCTTGGCAGCACGTAACATACCACAGCCAGCATTGTCCAAGAAAGGATTATTTCATTCCACTACATCATATCACAACTGACTGTACCTCGTAGTACAAATGCAACCTTGTCATTGCAATTTGTCACACTTTTTTGTGTGCATTATAGCTCACTGAAGTCTCATCTCCTGTGCTGAATAGCTCACTGCCATATAATACATGACACTGTAATGAAAAAGGCAAGATCACAACAAGGGAGATATTGGTCACAGCTCCCATCACAGAGGATGGGTACGCTCTGGAGACAACGACCAGAGCTCAATCAGGGGACACTTTTGTTGCCACCACAGCTCATCTCATGCCCTACTTGCAAATGTGCCTCACAGAATTACTGGGCAAGTCAGCAGCAGATAACGTGAAGTGCAAGGCACCCCCTTCTTCCAGGGCTGTTTTCAAACCAAGGTGAAAATGGCCTCTACGGTGCTGGGTCATAGCATGACCATGTCAGGGAAGAACTACTTAACCAGGTCTCAGATCTTGTTTATCTTGTGCTCCAGTTGAATACTAGAACAGTGTGAAAACAACCAAAGCAAGAAAAAAGGGGGAGAGAAGGTTCTATGGGATTTTCCCAGCCTCCAGTCCCCTTCATGTCTCTGTCCCCTGAATCTCTCCTTGCCATGGTGCCTGATGCTAAGCAGCCACATTGCCTTGACCACTGTTCTCCACAACAGTGAGAACTGTCTCATTGTTCCTGTATATTATCCCTGTTTTATCCATCCTTTGTGTACAAGTGTAAACCACAGACTTAAACCGTAGGTTTTTCAATGCAGTTACCGTCTTTGTTATACATTTGTAAAGTGCTTAACTCAAAGAGTCCATGGCCTGTACGTGCTACTGCTTTAAAATTATAATAATAGGAAGCAGGGTACTTAAAGGGAAGTGCCTGAGTTTTTCAAATGTATGTGCAAATCGGCAAAAAATACCTCAACAGTGAACAATTCTCAATAGTTAGCAGAGTAAGTGAAATACATGAGTGAGCAATTGCTTATTTTATTATTTCCTGCTATTGTGAGGAATCTTCTAACAGGCTTCCCCACTCAAGAATGATTTCCATCTCATTCACATGCAAGGTAACTTGAATGTTACTGTTTTGGGTAGGATACAAAAAAACTCAGACAGCACTGCTTAACAATGCACAGCAGGGAAACATTTTAGATAAACTGAAGTGTAATTCCTGCTATTGCTAACATATCTAATGAGCACATTTTAATACTGCAGCACAGTAGAGACTGAGATTTCTTGAATCATAGACATATGGAAGATATCTGTGCACAAAAGGTATTATTTGTGACCCTCTGCCTCTGATTTTCTAGGAAAAACAAAAATTTACAATACACTTCACAATATATAGTTAATCATTTCATTTTACTATATTAAAGTGTTTCTATGGCTCTCAACAAAACCAAGAGGTGCATTGTGTTGGTAATAATTATCTCTCTAATCCTCCAAATGAGGATGGTATTTTAGATTCAGAGTATGTTATTTGGCATATTTCAGAACATCCCTTTTGGACAGAATGCTTTCCAAAAGTCAAATTTCAGGTCATGGTCTAAAGATGGATATGGTACAATAACTCATAAAAGAGCTGGATGATACAGCTCATTTCACCCCACACACTAAGTTGTATGAGACACTCCCCATCACTGTCAAAAGTCCCCCACTCCTTGGCAAACCCACAGACTCTTGAGCTAATCACTGCACTGTTATCTCAGATTCCATCACATGGTCAGTCTGCAAAGGAGTTGTCATGGCACTGTGTTTTCCTTCCTCATTCTGTTCCTTTCAACTCCGTAGCAGCACTTTACAACAGATGAACACAAATTAATCATAAATTACAATGAGATTCATGTGAGATCACATCTTACACACTCCTTGATGCCAGAATCTTTCACAATGATAAATGTTTTACGGCAAATACCAAACACACTTAATAATGATTTTGCCATTTCCTGAAAAGTGTTGCCAATCTACCTTTGATTCCAAAGAAACTGCACATCTTTATCTGTTTGAAAATACGAACTTTTGCTCATGAGATCTACACAAAGGCTCTTTTATGTAGGTCAAAGGATGCTTCCCCCATGCCCATTTAATATGTTTTCTGTGAAGTTCTGTGTGCTGCCCTTAGGGCCATGCACATGCTGGCGATACGCATGCAAGTTGCACAGCAAGTTCTTCCTCCTGCCCTGCAGAATCATAATATCTACACTTCCATCTGCTCTACAATGAAATCATGTACCTCCATTTATTTTTCAAGCATTTTTAAGTGTCTCACATACAGTAAACCAGGGCTTTATGAACTGGATTACAAATAACTAAGACTTCAAGCTCTTTTCAACTTAGTAATGACTAACATCTCTCCTGGAGTATATTATATATTTAGAGTACTCTGTACTTAAGAAACAAGTCTCATCATATTGGATGAACAGTTAAACTAAGTCTTAAATGTTTAAAGACAGGTCAAAAAGTCACCCTGCAACAAAAGTATGCAACCTACACCTGACTAGTATCAGAGCAGAAATCCATGCAATGAATTTCTTTTTGCAAGTTTTCTTTCCATGTTAGAAAATCTTATGCTTTATCTCTGACTGTTTATCAGATGGATTAGACCTGAAACTGAGGTTTTACAAAGTAAAATTCCAAGAACAAATAAAAAAAGTACGTCACATTCTTCATAAACTTCATGAGAATTTCCTCAAGACATGCTTCTCCATTTATACAACAGATCAAGGAAGGCTAGAATCCAATTTCAAATCAAATAACCTCCATATCGACGTGTGGCATAGTTGACAGTGCACTCTCATCAACTCTGTGCTTTCTGGTGGGTAATGTGCACAATACAACTTAGAGCAGCCATTTGGCAGAAAACTGCTGTAGTCAAATTGAAATAGCCTTTAGTACCTTGGTTAAAATGGAGAGCCCTAATGTATGCTTGTCATTTGATGAAAAATAGTGCATTTAAATTATGAAAAAAGAATTTCCCATGAAGATACAACACAGTACAATGACACAGATGTCAGGATCTTATTTAAAACTGTTAAGGCACAGTGCAGCACAGAGGCACAATTTGTTAGGAAACACAAGATCATGTGCCAGTGGCCAGAGATTTGCTGCTGGATTCTTGTCATAGGTAGCGATAAAATATGAGTTACCTACAGGTAATTGCTTGCTTCTCAAGGGAAGTGACACCTTTAAACTGATACCACAATGCAGAACAAACATACACTGCATCAAAAGGTGTAAAGGCCGTATTTGATCACATGATACAACAAGAGTAACCTGATGTAATATTATATATTTTTTAAAAGTACAGGGCTTTTTTAGCAATGAAATATAGCTGTCAGACCACAGACTTAAGGGGTCAATTAACATAAATAAAAATTCCTACAAAACTAAGTTAAAGATGGGATTTAAAACCACTAGATCTCCCAGAAAAAGAAAATTCCATTTGCATAAATAGATACTTTCAAACATTTAGCTATTTTGCTAAAATAAATCACAAGGCTATGAAACACAGCCTTAAGAAAAGAACCGTAGCAGTTTTGGGGAGCTGAAATTATGTCTTTGCTACTTGTCGCTAAGCAGCACCTTGAGTTGCTGATACTAGGAGCTCAGACAGCAGGATACAACAAAGACTCCCGCTCTTTCTTTGGAGTCCTCACTAGGACACTCCTGGACACCACAACCAGCTTTGGCTCTCCAGGACCAGAAGATGTCACTCAAATTGAACTAATACAGCAGAAGCCACCAAGACAGGTGGAGACCTAGAGCATATGTTCTGTGAGGGCATGGACAGGAGATGGCTTTGGAGGTGGGTTTTTTTTTGCCAGTGTTCCTGGGGAGTTTCATGCCCAATTGGAGGAAGCCCTACAGGCAGTGCCACTCTGGTGCGAAGCAGGAGCCTGAAACCAGAGGACCTTCTGAGCTCTCCCCTAGCTTAAATTTTTCTGTGATTATCTAATGTAAATAGGAGCACAGTAATACAGAGATGGTTTCTATCTATTCTGTAGCAGCAAACATGCTAGGGAAACTACAATGATAGAAGCAAACAATGGCTGATTGCTTTGTTTCAGCATTAATTACTGAAATTCATAAATCTTTTAAGGAGTTTATATGTTAAACATTAGCACTTTCCACTTGGCTAACAGTACTGGTTTCAGAACATATGAAATTTGAAAATCTGTGTTAATTCAATGCCATATGGATATGGGCATTCATCCAAGAAAGTGGCATCTCTATAAATGATTAGAAGAGCTGTCCAGATTTGAGGGTTTAGTGGAGAATCCAGCTGACTGGTTACTTAATGTCTCAATACCAGAGTGTCTGAAATAAAAGAGCCTCTCACAGGACCTTCCGCCCTGTCTTTGCTTTGGGAAATGTTCTCCCTCACTTCTGGTGGCAACATTAACTCCACAGGGGTTTGCAGATGTTTTCATGCCTATGTGTTTCCCCAGCTTTCTCTGAGAAAGGATTATATTCTGCTTCTACTTCATCCAAGACAAACTTTGACAGGAAAGAACGCGTACAAAGGCTACAGTGCACTGGGCAGTGCTATAGGATTTTCTGAAAATTCCCCAGCTGGGATGCCAGAAGGAACAATACTGCACAACACTACCAGAAGAAATTACTGCTAGCTGCCAAAATGATCTTGTTAACTGAACAGTCAGAGGAGGGACAATTTGAAGGATGACTGAATATTCTACAGTTTGAAAGACTAAAATAGCATTTTATGAGATCTAAATGTTAGACAAAATTTTGTGTATTATTAACACCAACCAACAAAGGATCCACCAACACCGCACTGCAACTGGTCAGGATTTATGCACAGACTGAGAACACTATCACGTTATCTGACATTTACTTTTCCCTGGGCAAGGTTAAAGAGCTGCTTAAGAGCAGCAGAAAAAGGCATATGTTGGTTTGCACATATGCACAGGGAACATACAGGATAAGGCAAATTAACGACATTTGTGGTGGTTTTTTGTGTTGTTTTTTTTTTTCCTTCTGAGTAACTACCTTGCTGAATAGTGAATCTGAATAAAAAATCTAACAGGAAGCCTATATTGGCCATATCAAAACTGTACAAGCACTGTTTTTGTTAATGCATCAGAAAGTCAACAGAAAACATACAAACTTCCAGATTCTTCAGAAACAACAAACACATACAGATGAGTAGTCCCTCCAGATCATAGATCCAATGAGATTAGTTGGCACATGAAAAACCAATCCTCTGTGCATCTGAAGGATTAGTACTGTAATTTAGCCATTTCACATGAAAACAATTCCCTTTACATAAGCAATTTTGGCAAATATATGGTATTACATTATTATAATTATTACCTTTTAGAATGTTGATTCTTGACTCCCTGCTGGAAATGCATGAACATTTTAGAGATTTGTCAGACTAATCAAAATTCATGCTCTCGTTTAATCCTGTATAAATATTACTGATAGAGATTTTTCTCAGAATCATTTTGTTCATTACTAATTGCCAAGAGATTTTAGAGATAAAATATGCCTTGTGATCTTAGGTAGAAGTATTTTGTGTCATTCACAGTTAATTCACTCACGAGAACAGATGCGTCAGGCCAAGCCAGTACATGATGGGGAAACTCCAAAGGAAAGCCTCTGTGAAATGTGGTACTGGTAAGAAAGCAAATGCCATTTTTCCTTCAGAGTCAATAGTTCACTTGTATCTGACAGAATGGTGTTGCCCAAAGGTGCAATCACAACACCCATATTCAAGGTTCTGGCCTGTTATCACAATGAAGTATCTCACAGATTTTTTCTAAATAACAGTCTTTGTGATCCCTGACCAGATTCCATATATACAACTTCCTACTTGAATAAATATACTCTGCAACGTATTATTTGTATTACTCTAAATATATAGAATTTGTGAGTGGGACCAATTCTTGTTCCTAAACTAAATACAATTTTCACTAGAAAAACAGAAATTCTTCTCACTAATTTTAGTGATAGTATGACCAGATTTTCTAAGAAAACTTAGTACATATCCTGGTCCCCAGGTTTCCTCTTTACAAAGATAATGAAAATAGGAAAACTAAAAATAGGTAGAGAGTTAATTTCACCAATACTATAGAATTAATTGTAGTTTTATTTGCTTCCTGTTTCCTTCTCATTTACTGTCAGAATTTTGGATTTTTTTTTAAATATGAATGAAGATTAAAATTATCAAAATATAAATATTAATAGCAAAACAGATAGCAAGCAATTCCACAATATGCATATCACTAAAGCCTCAGAAATTTGCATTTAAATATATATATATCTTTTCATATTTAGCAAAGACAAACATAAAAATTATCAGAGAGCAGGAATACGTTATGAATACAAAATAGTCTTCTTCAAATTATGAAGTGATAAAACAATTTGAAAGGAAATAACACCTGGGAGTATTAAAGGAAAAAAAAATCCTATTTCTTTATTGAAAAGCTATATATTGAGATATATCTGTATGAAAGATCTATACAAGGGGAGTTCTTTTAAAAGAGAAAAACCTTCTTATATATCCTAAATATTATACCAAACAAGTTTTGTTACAAAGACCTAAAAGAAACACTATTGGGTCCATTATTACTAGTTTGCGTGTTAAAACCAGCACTCGGTAATATTTAATTTGTTGAATTCACTGGGAGTTAGGTGCCTAAATGCACATCAAAGATAGCAGTAAATACAGTGATTCTACCAGTCACTGCTTTTAAGAGAGGAAAAAAAATAGAAAAAAAAAAGAAATTTGTTCTTTTAACTGTATTTCCTTAACTTGTTTTAGAATGAATCACAGGTTGGATTCAAACATTTTATTGGCAATTTGAAAAAAGTATTTACATTTCTGGTCCTGTACTTGGTGGTGGGAAAGCTTGCATGCAGCACTGCATGTGAAGCAATCGCATATTATCTAGAGGATTCTTGGCTTTCAGGCTGTGTGAAGTACTTGTGAAATTCCATTACAGAGTTTGCATCTCCGTCATTTATTATCTACAGAGACAGACTGGTATTTCTTGCAATCGTGGAGGAAAATACTGTGCGGATAACAACTCAATTACATCTTAAAATTAAGTTCGAGAGAAAAGTTTGCACACTGTGTAGTGCATCCAAGTATTTTTCAGAGCCTCCTAGTTCTGAGAAAGCAAATTGTCATAGTGTGAATCAGAATGTAAGTTAATATGAGAAATACTAAATGAAGCTGAAAGATACAATACACATTTTAAAGTGTATTTAGTATTTAGACATCTTCCTTAGAAGATCAATAACTTCAATAGAGGCAATTTTTGAGGAATATGCCTTATGCATCTGAGTTATGCAGCTCTCAAGCAGGACATTCTCCTTTCTTTAATTACTTATTTCAGAACAGCAGACACTGAAATCTTGTAGTTTTACAGGGAAAAAAAATCAGTGCAGTTTCACTAGAACCACTAGAAAATTTAATTCATTACCTTTTAATTTCAGTATTGAAAGGGACAATGTTAGATTTATGTTTAAAGAATGAAAGAAAGTATTATGATATTTACATTCTTTTATGAAAAGAGCCCTGAACAGTAGCTAGTGTCCTCTGGGAAAACACTTGTCATTGTAATGCTAAAACAATACTCAGCAATCACTACTACTCATCCAACAAAAGAAACATCAATAATGATGTCTCTGTCCAAAAATACATACATATTTTAAATACTGCCAGCCCTACTATGATTTATGAAATAAATCTCATGCGTCCAGTTAATTGAGTGAAGAGACTGCATATTTACACCCCATCCTAACCACCCACTCTTGATTTGGAAACTGGTCCTTTTTTGAACAGGTAATTCCACCACAAACACGAATTTAACATGGAACATTGGTAACTTCTCCATTATTAGAAGTGTTTCATCTGCAGTAGCTTATGTAATATTAGAAAGTATTTTCAGTGGAATAACTTACACTGATTGTGGTGCAGTATTCTGTTCATGTGCTCCTATCGAGGTACATTTTCCTAAGAAAAAGTTTTAAGATAAGTCAATCTATTTAGCTTTGATTCAATAATAATATTCTGTTTTACTGTGACATCAAATGAATTTCGTTAGTACATCTCCATTATGAAAACCTGAATTTAGGAAAAAAAATATATTCAAACTGGGGGAAAAAAAGATTTTTTTCCTAAATTTAGAGACTGCTGATGGACAAAAAAATAAAAATAAAAAAAATCAGCATATTGAGAGCTTATAAAGAAAAAGATTTTTTTTTTTTAATTTGAGGAATTCAAACATAAAATCTTTTATCATAAAATCCCTGAGCATCTAGAACTGCAGGCACACTATCTCTCACAATCTAACTTCCCTTATGAAGTTTTACTCCCCCTCCTACAAGTAGAACAAAATGAATCCATAAATTCTATATTGCTAAACACATAGTACCACATATAGTAACTGTATTACTGCCACTTAGCAAGTCAGTATTCATCTGTATTCAACTAAGTTTCACACAAGAAGCTATACAAATAGCTATATCAAATTTTAGACTTCCTTTGTAGAAGAGAAGGCTCCAGGGAGACCTCATTATGGACTTCCAGTATTTGAAAGGAGCATAAAAACAGGAGGGAGAATGGCAGTTTAGGAGGGTGGATAGTGATAGGACATGGGGAAATGGTTTTAGACTGAGACAGGGGAGGTTTAGGTTAGATATTAGGAGGAAGTTTTTCACACGGAGGGTGGTGACGCCCTGGAACAGGTTGCCCAAGGAGCCTATGGATGCCCCATCCCTGGAGGCATTCAAGGCGAAGCTGGATGTGGCTCTGGACAGCCTGGTCTCATGGTTAGTGAACCTGCACATAGTAGGGGGGTTGAAACTAGATGATCTTTATGGTCCTTTTCAACCCAGGCCATTCTATGATTGATTCCCTGAATTCTAAGCAGAAAATTTCTCAGAAAATAAGTAACAATAAATTAAAAACTAGTTTGAGTTCTAAGCAAGAAGTAGTAAGTTACTTCCCAAATTCAATTCTAGCAATCACTTTTAAAAAATTAAATATTTTGTTAACAAAACTATTGGGTGAAACTTAACACTGTCCAGCCTCAGTGTTGTAGCCAATACAATGAGGTAGATTATCTATTGGAAACAGCAACATTTCTTACCATTACGTTACTAAATTACAAAGTATCATAAATACTAAACCTTTTATTTTGTTATTCAAAGCACTCAAAACTTTAAACAGTTCCCCAGATGCAATGAGTAAATGTCCCTTATTCAACGTTAGAGATGTAAAGATCAAGGCAGAGAAACCTGAGGGACTTGACAGTGTATGAACATCAAACAGCGCATGGGTTTCAAACACACCAATTGCCCAAACTTATCTCTATTGACTCTGTTATTTGTCCTAAAACCATGCAGTCAGAAGGTCCAGAGAGAATCTATGCTTTTGATGCCTGCATACAGCCACTGGCTCACAGCCTTTTGTCAAAAGACAGAACACAAGCACAATCCTTTCAGTATCTAAAGGGGGACTATAAGAAAGAAGGAGACAGCCTCCTTAGCAGGGTCTGCTGCAACAGGACAAAAGGGAAAAGGTTTCAAACTAAAACAGGGAAGAAGTTTTTTACAGTGAGGGTGGTGAGGCACTGGAATAGACAGGTTGCCCAGAGAGGTGACGGATGCCCTATCCTTGCAGACATTCAAGGTCAGGCTGGACCAGGCTCAGAGCAACCTGCTCTAGCTGTAGGTGTCCCTGTTCACTGCAGGGAAGTTGGACTAAATTACCTTTAAGGGTTTCTTCCAACTCAAATGACTCTATGACTCTACAAATTCAATTGCTTTGGTAGTCCTAGGTGATCTTTGGCTAACACAGCATCAACCATTTATTGAAAAACAGTCCTTCTTAAGTAGATATGGAAAGAGACTAGCATTTTGGTGGGACAGAAATGCTGTCCCATTATCCAGCTACGATGAGAAATCTAGTTTCTAAGAATGTAGCATTATACTCAACTGCAGATAGAGCAATGGTAGATCTCTGCTGAGAGCATCACTCAGGCTCATTTAGGCATTGGTACTCACTTTGTGTTGTGTATTCCCAGAGGTGACTAATGAGAGAATAAGTGATAGATGAAATTACTCTTTTTTATTTTATTATTATTACTATTATTGTAATAAGGGGCATAAGTGTGGCCAACCATGTCTGCCTGAGTGCCACTCTCTCCCTTTCTATGTTGTGTGACTGGGCAAGCAGACAGGGCAAGCCCGCCAAAAACAGCAGCTTTGAGCCATGGTTCACCACTGACCAATGACTGCCTGTTCTACCAACAGTAGATTTAGGCTCCTCTGATGCTTGTGCACAGAGAAGGCAAGGGCAGGGCTGCAGCAAAGGAAAAAGAGTAAAAACATCCTTGCTTCCCCTTCCTGCGGAACACTGATGCAGAGATCAACAGATACGAGATCAGAATCTGTGAAGCATTCTAGAAGAACAAGGTGATACTCAGTAGAAAGAAGGGAAAATGTATTTTACATGTTGTGCTAGACTGTTCTAATTCTTGGCTACTGTGTAGCCAAAGCTTGTTTATCAACATGTCGCTTGGCTGATTCTACATCACAGTTACTTGTCATTAGTGAGAAGCTAACTAAGATTAAAGACTAGAGATTTCACCAGCTGTGATTTGGTAGCTTGTTTTTGTTGTTGATTTTTTTTTCCCCAGCTTCCTGTTTTGTTTGGGGGCTTTTTGTTTGCTTTTAACTATGGAGAGATTTGAGAAGCTAAATGAAATGTGACAAGCTTGCTAGAGAAACTTTGATTTAGCAAGCAAGCAAGTGTGTCAAGGACAGTATTCTCTATATCATCATGTGCTTTCTGTTTGGCTTCAGCATTAAGAAACCCAAAAAATAAAATGTATTTACAATAACTGGAAGAAAATCTATGAATAGTGAAATTACCATACCAGTGGAAATGATCTGCTCCCATATTGCGAGACCAGCTGTTGTAGCCTTCATCATTTGTACGTTTGCTGTATGAAGGGTGAATATACCCCATTATTGGAGCTGTGCACAACCTAGCCTGACCTAAATGCCAAGAAATAAGCAAGTGAGAGTGAAGCATCAGTGGCAAATTGGAATCCAAGGCCTTTTGTGCTTGTTAAATGGTGGAATGATTATAATTGGAAAAAGTGATGTGCATTAGTTCTGAGTGAATGTACAAGAAATGACAAGCGTGTAACTTAATGATTACTTCACAACACCCAGGACTGCCTTCTAGTCTTGCACAGAGAGGCTCAGCCCTACAGCAGAGAAAACGGCATGTCTTCTCCTGCTATTCATGGGTATCCTCCACAGGTCACATGGAAATAACCCTGAAGTGATAAGTCTTGGTTTAGGAAGTCTGCTGCTTAAGCTTGTATAAGTCATTGTGACAGAGTTGGTTTTTTTTTCTCTCCACAGACCTTTGTCTGTTTTAGCAGCAACTGGGCAGAGCCCAGCCTTAAATAAAAACATACACTCATTGTTTATTCTCTCAGGTAGTAAGTATATTGGCAGAGCTTCTGCCACTCAGCAGATGTAAGACTTATTTGATTAAATCATTTCTGACATGATTATTTTTCACATTTCCATTCTGTAGATCACTGTGATCGGAGCAAAAACAAAAGGAAAAAAAAAATCAACAATAAAAAATACAAAGAAAAAACAAAAATGAAGAAAAACATCTAAACATACTAATGAAGTATTTCAAATGAATATGAAAAAACACAGATTAATTAAATGTTGTTTTACAGCTGGCAGAAATTATTATCCAATGATATTAGAAATTCAGTACAATTAATTCATCTTCATGTTTAAATGACTACTGTCTAGGAAAACTGTTGCCAAGCATTTCCTGGATGATAGGCATGTGCTTTATGGTAGGCTCATATAAAGATTCAGGGTTAAATGCTCAATGAAAATGTATAGTACATAAATCTACACACAAAAGTGGCAGGCAAAGTGTCAAGAAGCAATCATCTCCAAAGTCAGTTTACCCTCACAACAGGGACCTTGTCACGGTCAGAGTTAAACAGGCTCAGGATAGGACTGAATCCTCTCTATGTGTAACAGTCAGAACCGGAAGGTTTATAAAGAAATATGAACTTCACAATTAAGCAATGTAAGCAAATCCTGTAATTCTAGTTACTTTTCTCATGTAAGAACCTTGAGTTTTTAAAAAACAAAACACCAAAAAGCTTGCCATGAATACATTTTACTCACGTTTATGCTCAAATTTAGATACATCATCTTTTAAACTGGAAGGAGGACTACTTTCCCAAGAAATCAAGACTTGCTTTTAAGTGGAAAGTTGCAACCGCTTTCTGCATCACTAGGTGGGGTCCAGTGGAAGCCTAGGCAGTATTTATTTGGCATGCTGAGACGGAAGATACTTTCGTATTAAATGTAAAATGTAAAGGCATTCTTTAAAAAAAAAAAAAAAATTCTTACTCTTGTTTAACACTAATACCAAAGCTTTCGTAAACCAACAGGTCAATAAACATGGTAGAAATTTTACAGATATCAAGCCAAAGAGGATGAATAATCCGTACCAGTAAGAAATACATTCAACAAGTCTCCACAGAAGCCTCAAATCCCAAACAAACGCTTGTGGCAACTCTTTACATTTTGGCAACCCTCACAACAGAAGAGAACACAGTCCTATTTCTATACAAAATCTTCTGCTGGCAGGTCTAAGGAATCTCAAAACCCAAGAGAAACTACTACCTTCATACTCTTTACTTCAGCTATGGTCACCTTACAGGACAGCCTGGAGGGTCCTAGTTTCACCCTGTGCTTTCCCATGCAATGTTTGGAAAGATGGAGCATAAGGGAAAGAACTGTACTTGCTCCTTCTCTTTAATTAGTAATGTTCATTTGAATATGATTTACTATGGAAAAGAATCTTAATAAGAAAAGCTTTTTTACATTTATTAGTGGAGAGATGGTCTGACAGTTGGAAAGGAGAATGTATTATCAAGACGATAGTGCAGGTAATATCCTGTATATTGAGTCTAATCACCCATTTAAAGTTAAAACAGGAGTTGTTAAGAATATAGTGAATCACACTCTAATGATTAGTGATGAGAATCACCTAGATAATGAAACTGGTATTGAGAAACAGATTTTTCAGCAGGATGATTACCCTGCAAGATTGATTAAAAGGATAATTGTAGAACAATGTAACCTTTTCCATAATTATAGCACTGAACTTGTTTAAAGCCATTTGTCATAACAGTGTGGCTCTGCCGTATCACAAAGAGACTGACCATTGATTAACACAATATTTATTACCTTTCAGGAAAGTGAGGTATTTTCACACCTGTACAAGGTGGTTTTAATATCTCTGCATCAAAAGTTAAGGATATAGTAAAATCACTGCAAGTAGTCAGAGCTATAAAACTCCATGTGGTTGCACGTTCTCTGATTGCTGGACCTCAAGGATGAGTTTTCCATCCCTTTTATTATGAAATCCCATGGGACTAACACTTTAGCACTCTTTCATTCGTACTGGCATGTTTATGAGGCCAGACTACTTTTCAACAGTTGGCACAGCAAAAGAAAACATCAGACAGCTTTAAAATTGCACTCAAAGAACTTCTAAAGGCAAAAGATATACAACTGGAAACACTAAAAGGTCCAGTGTTTGAGACATAGCTGTGGAAAAGACTGAACAACTGTTTTTTTTAAATTTTTTAATCTCTCAAAGAGTTTTAATGTGCGTCAGTGAGAAACTCCTCCATAACTTTAAATAGCTTTCTGGCATTCTTTACAATAGTGTGAAATCTTTCAACGTTTCATCTGCACATTCAAATAGCTAAGTATTAGCATAAGGAATGTTTTTTTTTCACTGAGAACTACCAAAGCAGGCAGCAGGTTTCCTACAGGAAACAAATACGGTGATGCTGACACTGGTGTAAACTACTGTATTCAAGGGACAAAAATGTATCCACAAGACAAAAATGATGGCTTAACACGTTTTATCCATAGACTGAATTTTTTCAGACAATGGTGTAAGTCTACAGACCAGCTTCTCCCTTAGCTTTGTTATGACAAAAGTTAGGATTGTTTGGCACATGAGAATGCTTGAGAGTATGAAGCAGAACCTGAAGCCTTATACAAGACAACATTCACGGGATGTGTATAGGAAATATTCTCAAACAGGTTAAATAGCTGTGATTTACAACAAACAAACAAACAAACAAGCAGAGAGTTGCAGAGAAGGATCACTGGCAATCGTTTAGTCCAACCTCCTGTCCCACACAGACATATCAGCAAGACCAAAACAAGGAAGGTTTTGAAAACCTTCAAAATGGAAATTCTCCAGCCTGTCCAGATAACAGGGGCCAATCACTGTGACATGACCTAGTGTATTTCCTTTAACCATCTGTCATGACTGAGAAGGGTTTGGCTCTGCTCTCTCTCTCTCATCTCTTCCCAGTTGCAGGGTGCTGCTAGCTTCTTTTTGCTGGCCTAAACAAAGCCAACCTTCTCAGTCTCAGCTCTTAGGTCAAACACAACAGCCCTTCTATCCATGGGGTCCTCCACAGGGTTGTTTCTACATTCTCAACATCCTCCTTGCACAATGGCAACCCAAAATTGTACCTGATATTCCAGGTAATGACCAATCAGTTCCAGGTAAAGGAGGAAGATAATCTCAGTTTATCTGCTGGTAATGCAACATTTTAGCCATGGGTGTAGTTTGTATTATTTACGAGTGCACACATTTGCCATCCACCATACTCTCAGGGCTCTTAAGCATTCGGTAGGTTTCTAGTTTGTACCAGCACAGCACTGCTTCACCCTAGAGCTTTGCATTTGCTCTTGTTGAAGGTTTTGAGGTTTCTCCTCGTCCAGTCTCCAAGGCCATCAGTCTGGCTGAAATGAGTCTCTACTGCAAGGGCTATGCCCACCCTTCACAGTTACCTCCCCAGATTTTCTGAGGCTGTTTTGTCTCATCATCAAAGTCATCAATGAAGACATAAAACAATACTATGACCAGAATCAATCCATATGGTCATTCACAGGTTTCATCTTAGAACTTGAGACTTTGTTAGTTTTTCTTGAATCTGTAATTTCAGATAAGCTTAACACTTTGTGATATCATAGGATATATTTTAACATTGAAAAATGCATCAAGGATATATAGATCAATAAGATGTGGAGTGACTGTGGAAGGAAGAAATTGTTTGTTAACTCTGTATTTTGGTGAGGCAGCCCAAGCTATCAGTGATTGAGTGGTTTTCATTTGGGAATGATTTTGTCCTCTCTGAGATAAATCAAAAAATGTTTGGCAATGTGACTAATAACAAATTATTACTGCTGGGCTACCATATTTCAAATCATTAGGTAACACTGTGCTACTGTATTTCAGTTAACATGTGAGTAGATTTGAGGGTAAAGAGAGGATACAGGCTGAGGAGTTCCTCACACTCCTCATGTTCATGCAGCTTCCAGAATAACTATGGGAATCTGCCATCTGGATAACATATGTACAGTTTGCCACAACCAGGGATAGGACAATAAGTGGTCTAATTCAGGTGAGTAACTGCAGCCACTCTTCTCCGACTGAGGTAGTAACATATTCCTTCCCTCATCAGGTGGCAAGCAATAGTACATCTGGAAGCCAGCAAGGGTCTTTGTTTATTTTAACTTACCAAGGGCTCTTGCATTCATTTGCAGAAGCCAGCAGCAGTGATTCCAGATACTAATGAATGATGACATGGCAGGAGGAAATTTGTGGCATGCAGTCTGTGTGTGCTATGCACCATTTGGTTATGTGCTGCACTGAGGTGTGGGAAGCAGCCTGTCAGTGGGGCTCCTGGAAGACCTCCCACCAAAGCCCTGTCATGGATGCTGCTAGGACAGAGGCAGCCACCAGGGAAAGCTCCCAGTCATGCTTGTATTCAGAGAATAAGGATAACATAGGTCAGCAGGAAACCAAAAGAAAAATGAAAAAGGCATGGGAGTTCATGCTTAATCATGGCCTAAACACATCACTAATAGCTTAAATACAGCTCATGAATTTCCTGTCTGGCTTTTGGACACAGAACACAAATGAATTAAACAGGAAAAAAAAATTGAATCAGTTTTTCCATCACAATCTATTCAAGCCCGTGCCTTTGCTGACTGTACTTTAGGGCTATCCAGCACTGCGTGGCAGGAGACAAAAGCACAGCTTACTCACTGCACACAAAGTGAAAGAGCTCTTGAAGGGCTGGCTGCTGAAAGAGGGGACTCTGGCACTAGTTAGTAGAGGCTGAATTAAATCCTAAGGCAAAGTAGTCCTTTTGCTTATATTACTTCATGTGATTCATATTTATAACAATTCCCTCCCGCCGAAAAGGCCTGGCTGCCTGTTGTTTCTGCTCAGTCATCCCCATCAGTTTCACAGATAGATTTTGCTGGAGTGAGAGAATTAGAGCAAGAGTATGATTGTTATTATTTCACAGCTGATGAAGAACGACAGTAGAAAAGTAGTTAAGAAATCTTATTTTGTTGTCACCTTTGCTAAGTGAAATTTTACACTCCTACCTCAGACAGTGGGCAAATCCTTGCCTTAAGGTTTTCATTACGGTTCTCAAGGGACTAGTGAAATTACTTGGTTTTCAGTCATTCAGGGTATCTACTTCAAAGGTTAAAATACAATGGATCTTCCCTGAATTCTCTGTGTAGACACAGACAGCTCTGCAAAGACTGCAGCACAAAGATAGAGAGTTCCATAAAACTGACATTTCTTTTTTAAACCACGTGTGTGTGTGCCAATGGAGGTTCATTTCTCCTGAAGCAGATGTGTGAAAAATGTTGCGTGCCTATTGTAGAACAAAAGTGAGAGTTAATTTCAAAGCTCTGGCAGATCTAAAAAAATAATATTATAAGTTGTTGAAGAATATTATCCAATAGCAGATTCAGACAAAGTGAAAAAACACACAGCACATATTTGGGTTGAAGATCTGCTACTGCTTTACAACTTTGGTCCTATTGTCACTTATAATAAAATCAGGGGGAAAGACCTTGAGAGATAAGCCGCTTATTTATTTGTTCCTGAAGCTTTGATAGCATGTAGGTTGCTGTGTGATCTTTATAAACTCAGAGGTGCTAAGCACAGCTTGTTTTTGAAAGTCAATGCCAGCAAGAGACAGACTTTTTGTAACAACACCCGGTGAGCTGTGGCACTTGTATACTCACGTATTTGTCTGTGCCAAATCCTTACCTAGCCTACATTAACAGTGCTCTTTTGACTTCATGCTGGGGATCTAGCCCAGTATTCATTTCTTGAATATGTATATCTAACTAGGATAGATGTACTCCAGAGGATATTTCTCAACCTCTCACTAACCGAGAAACTCCAAATGCCTTAAATATAAATAATAGTATTACCTTTTTCTTACAGCTCTTAACGGGGTTGATGCTGATCAATATATCAAATATATCAAATATCAATATATCAAAATACAGGATTTCTTTGTGTGTTTTAGGTTTTTGGTTGCTGTTTTTTTTTTTTGTTTTTTTTTGTTTGTTTTTTTTTATTTGAGTGAGGTTGTTTATTTTTGTTTGACGATCTGAAGGAATAGGGATAAAATCAGTGAGAAAAAAAAGAGTCAAAGAAATTAATGTCAATTGTTCTAATTCCACATACAAGCTGAACTCAGGTAACCTGTACTCTCAGAAAGAAAACACTACTTTAAAACAAATCCTGCAATAATCCTCATAGGCAACATACACAAAATCAGGTAGAGGACTTAGTGGAAAGACAGGATTTTGTGCAAACTTCTCCTTGCATTATCCTAAATTGTTGCTGATTTGTAATGTGTGTGCCTGTTCAGATGCACAAGTCTGAAAACAATCTGATGCCTGAGCCAGTTTTTTTATCTTTCAGGACAGGTCCCATGGCCTGAGGGAATTTTCCCTTGTCTCCTAGACACTGCCTTACTAGAGAGCTGTGACACAATTTGAGAAGAACTTCATTGTTGTTTTACAGGAAGAGGAGATGCCAACTGCTGTAGCTGGCCAGGAGAATGTTAGAAATATCAAGATAAGATAGTGATGGGTGTATGCATGATTTTCACAATTCACTGACATGACCAACTGTGATGAGGAAAAAGGTTTGGAATATCCACAGCATAACATGTTACTTTCTGTTTTCTTTTATTTTTAGAATTGTCCCTTTTTTCCACTTTTTTCCCCCACTTTTTTTTCATTTCTTTCACTCTGAACACATTCTGAACTACATCACAGTCCAAATATGCAATAATTGTGTCCAAAAGCCTCACCCAGGCAATGGATAAACTGGAGGGTAACATGCTGCTTCTATACCAGAGGCAGTTTGACACTGTGCACCATGCAGACCGTTAATCTTTTCTTTTCTGTCCTATGAACAAAACAGTGATTTAGTTGTATAGAGGAGATGCAGTTATCCAGAAAGAAAGCACTTATACTGATGACATCATACGCTGGCATAAATGCACATCAACCACCGTTTCTGCTTTATTTATTTTTTTTTTTAACTCAGTTGGTAGGGTAATATTTTCTCTTTTTTTTTTTCTTTTCTTTGCAAGTCTGCAATAGATTTCACAACAAAAAAGCAATCCTGTAACACTTTCATAGCCAACGAATTGAGAAAAATGAAGGGTCCTGTCCATTAGTTCATTTTAAGTCCAGTGGCTGAATGGAAAGTATGGTAAAAATATATATATACTTAAAAAATCACAGTCCATATTATAGAAATTTTTCTGTAACATTCCATAATAAAGGAAACCATCTGTCCACATAGGTCACAGAATCATAGAATAACCTGAGTTAGAAGGGACTCATGAGGCTCACTGAAGCCAACTCCTGTCTCCACCCTGGACCACTCAAAAATCAAACCATATGTCTGAGAGCATCCAGATTCTTCTTGAACTCTGGCAGCTGAGTGCCATGACTGCTGCCCTGAGTGGCTTGTTCCAGTGCCTGATCACCACCTTCTGCTTAAGAACCTTCTTCTGGTACCCAGCCTAACTCTACCCTGATGACACAGCTCCGTGCTGTTCCATCGGGTACTGTTGCTGTCACCAGAAAGAGACCAGTGCTGCCCCTTCGCTCCCTGTGAGGAGTTGCAGCCGCCATGAGGCCTCCCCTTGGCCTCCTCTGCTCTGGGCTGAACAATCCCCTCTGGATCCTTCACCATCTTTGTACCACTGTTTCCTACAGAAGTATACTAAAGCACATTTTCATTCACTGTGACACCTCCTACATATGCTCTATATGTGAAATGCATAAATCTGACTTCTAGGGATAATTCCTCCAAAAACTAACCTATAAATTCCATGTTTTAAGTCCTAAAGTCTTTCTTCCAGTTGTCTTCCCCCCTATTATAAACTGTTGTACATGTAAAGAATATTTCTTTCTTATTAATGGCAATGAAATTCATTTATATTCTGCTTTTTTACAGACATTTTCTCCTCTTCTAATTTTTCCATCATTGATTTTAATCGAATATTCCCTTCCTACTAACACGCAATATGCTCCGAAAAACATATACAACATAAAGGATGACTTAAAAGGGATGTACTTAAAAGCATAGTTATAAGCGTACAAACTTTTTTTGCACCTTACCCTATTTCTCTTTTTTGCTCAGTCAACAAGTTTTTCTCTCTTTCCCAGCAAGAAACATTTCAACTAAACTTTGAATTGTGTACCTCTGTAGATTCTCTGTTCTGTCTGTTATCGATATCAAAACCTGAAGAACCACACCTAAACATAGCAACCCAAATGAGACAGTACATTATTACACATGAATTTCTGGCTTATTTGATGTTACTCTAAGTTCTACGTACTTCCTAATCAGATAGTTTGCTTTTGACTGCAGCAGCACACTGGAAATACTCTCCTGATTATACACTCCTGCGTTGATAAGGTCAATTAGAATGTGTACGAATATTCTTTTACCTGCCCTTGTTAAGGAGTATGTTTCATTTATAGGCAACACATTATATTGATGTCTATTGTTCTCATTTTAGTTTTTCTCTCTAGCACATTTCTCTACAAATATATTTCTGAAACCAACTGACAACAGAATTTTGTATCATGTAACAAAATTTGACTTTATTTATTCCATGTGTCTTTATTTTACTCAATCCATCTGGTTATTTTTCTGGCTCATTAATAAGATATATTAGACTTAACAGAGAAATCTGAGGCACAACTTCACAATTTTTCAAGGACGAAAACCTTGTCGTCAGTTTTTGATCTGTAACAATATTTTTCCTTTCTGCAAATAGCTTAGTGTATTCTTCAACAATCTTTGGTGAACAACTTTTGCAAGTTTATTTACATTTCTGTAAGACCAAATTTCATGTCTGTGGAATCCTCTAGCTTGATATTTGAATTTTCAAAATGCTAGATAATTGAATAGCGTTTGCATTTGACTCAGGCCTACATCAGCACCTGGCAGTGATTTTGAGAAAAGAGCCTGCAGACTCCCTGTCGATATATCACTATTTCCCCTCAACATGTTGGGAGCACTCAGCAGTGCCTATTCCCTCCTGACAAACTGTCATGCAATTAAAAGTAAATAGAAAAATCACTGAAAGGAAAATGTTAATATTTCAAAATTTAATGTCACAGAAAGTATGCTTAACCAGTCTGTGCATGATTTTGTAAACTTTTATTTAGAAATAATTATATTAAAGAGATTGTTTGAGTCTTTTATTTTAGCATTAAACTCAGCATGACCATGTGTGAAATGATCCATCAGATTTCATCAAAGTTAAGAATCCCATATGGCTTGTATTGCCATAGTTTAAAACTTCCTGTGATTGAGAATATGTCTGTACTGTTCCTAAAGAAATATTTGAGCTAGATTACAACTTGTTTGTTTGGTGCAAGTAGCACAAAACCTATTGGTGAAGCTGACTGAACACTTTGGCTCTGCCTCACATGGGGAGCTTTGTGTAGGCAGACATAACAGCAGGTCCTGGGCTGGTTCATTTGAAACACTCCTAGCTGACTGGACAGAACAGATTTTATTTTGATGGAAACATCAGTTTCCCTTTTGTGACCTCTAAGTCTAAGTAACTGGTAATGTACTGAAATAGGCTATAAGTTCAAGTTATTCATTGTATATACACACTTTACAAATGAGAAAAATGCTACTTCTAAATACTCTATAAATTTCTCGTTCTGTATCCAGATTGAGTTCTTTTTGTAAGTTCTGTTTAACAACTCTTTTCAAATGAAACTTGTTCTTAAAACCTCTCATAAGTTTTAGCATTTTCAACATAGTATCTAGAACTTTAAGCCTTCTATCAGAAGACCATTACGTGAACTGCACTGAAACCTGACTTTTTTAATTTTTAAATTTATCTTCCATGTCATAACTTCCAGAATATATATGAGAAAGTGCCCTCTTTCAGAAGATCATAGAATCATATCACAGAGGCATGGAATGGCTTAGGTTGGAAGAGACCTTAAAGATCATCTAGTTTCAGCCCTTCCTGCCATGGGCAAGATTGCCACCTACTATATCAAGCTACTCAGGGCCCCATTCAACCTAGCCTTGAACACCTTCAATAATGGAGATTTAGTTTGGATATCAGAAGAAAGTTGTTCAGAGTAAGAGCAGTGAAGCACTGTAACAGGCTGCCCAGGTTGCCCAGAGAGGTGATGGATACCCTTTCCCTGGAAACATTTGAGTCCAGGCTGGACCAGGCTCTGAGCAACCTCATGGAGCTGTAGGCATCCCTGTTCATTTCAGGGGAGTTGGACTAGTTGATCTTTGAGGGTCCTTACCAATTCAAATGTTTCTACCATTCCATATCCACCACCCATCTGGGCAGCCTATTCCAGTGCCTCACCACTCTCTGAGTAAAAATTTTCCTCCTACTATCTAGTCTAACTCCCCTCTTCTAGTTTAAAATGATTCCGCTTATTCTATCACTATCAGACCATGTAAAAAGTTGTCTCCCTCCTGTTTAAAAGCTCTCTTTATGTACCAGATGGCCACAATGAAGTCTCCCTGGAGACTCCAACAGCTCTATGGCTTTCTCGCATTGAGATACTCCAGATGGGGTCTTATGAGGCAGAGTAGAGGGGAACAATCATTCCTCTCTCCCTGCTGGCCACCCCTCTTTTGATGCAGCTCAGGATACTGCTCACTTTCTAGGCTTCAAGTGCACACTGCTGGATCACGTTAAGCTTTTCATCCATCAGGACCCCCAAGTCTTTCTCCATAAGTTGCTCAAGTATGCTATATTTCCCATCTGGTTTTGTCAAGAAGCACAATATCTTACATTATGCTAAGATTATGCCTCTCAGGCATTTGAAAACATGGTCTTTGTAAGGCAACAGAGATCCAGAATAAAGGACATAAAAGACTACAGTAAATAATCCAAGCGTTACGATTTTACATGTTGTAAGTCTTGCATTTAGTAAGTACTTTCAGATAAATCCACTTTTGCATCTCTCCCATAAAAAGTCTTAATAATATTTTCCCTACAACACAAAAGTAAAAACAGCATTTCTCACAATTATATTTTTTAAGTAGCAGAATCAAATGAATAATAATTGAAATGACTGAATACTGCATACACTAAAATGGCTGGGCTTAATGTTACTTCTCTCAGACTGACAACACATCAGCTCAAGGAACATTTATACTACAAAATCATATATTAGAAGAATAGGACATGTTTACTTCCTGAAGCATTGTCCAAAGAGCAAAATAACATAAGCAAAAATTCAAATATTTTCTTACGACCAGTGTTTGCAGATTACAGAATCATCCCCTGTGTTTCAGATAATGGCAACTATAACTGGCATGGGATCTTAAAAAAGAACATAAAAAGATGCTGACATACCTGTTCTGATCTGAACTGTGTATTTCTTTCAACAAGCTTCAGTGAAACATGATATGTACTAGTTACTCAAAGATGAAAAGGCCTTGAAATAAATAATGCATGTAAATTCTATGTCTTACAGTAATGGAAAATGCAAAAGTATTTGCATTTTATTTTATAAAACAAAACTGTTGATAAACATTGTTTCAGAAAAAAAATAACAAAATATTTTCTCTCTTTTTTCCTATCACTGGTATTTATCATCTCATTAAAATTTAGAAGAATAAGATCATACAGTAGATGACCATTTTCTAGAGAGAACAATGAATATAACACAAATTAATTAATAATTCATTATGTTATGATATGATTAAAGGTGAACTAGAATAACAACCATCTTTAAGAATACTGCTTATAAATCAACCAATTTCCAGGAAAAGAAAAAAAGCAACAACAACAACAAAACAAACAGTAACTTTACAAAACATTTTTTCACCACTTGGAAAATAGACAAACCTGGTGCCAAAGAAAACACAAATGTAAGATGACAAGACCACCATTAAGTTCAGATTATGTGGTATTTAAAAGACCTTTCAAATGTCATTTATTTACAGTAATCTCTCTTATGTTACTACTTAGAAAACCTGGGTCGTATTTTACACAGATCAGTTGAGAAGCAGAAGAAAATCACCTAACATCCCTTGCGCCTCCATTTCTCATTTCTTATCTGAAAATGAGGGTGATACCTAAGTGCTGCCTTTACAAAGGTGCTAGGAGGGTTAGATAAGTACCATCTTTAAAGCCCTCTGAGAACCTGAGATGAAAAGCTCTATAAAACTCAAGAAAAGCTCTACATAAGTGCAATATTATTATTGCCATTCTTATTATGTTTATTTGTTTACTCTCTTCTAGAGAACATAATAATTCTGAAGAGATTTACATTTGAACTTTGTAAGAATTCTGTTATCTGTCTTTAGAATTGCTCTTAAGAGTTCTGTAGAGCAAAGGCAAATGATCACAAAAGCACACTCAAATCTTCCCAAGGATCCCATCCTGCAAGGCATTCAGCATCTCTTGAGCATCACAGAGCACTCTCAGCTGACTGCACTCACCATATTGCAAAACTGGGCCTTGAATTTCAGGTGTCAGCATCACTACAAAAAAGAATCCTAGCACAGAAACAATATTCTACTTTTTTTATTTATTTCATTTGCTTGTTAGACTTGCATGGATCAGGACAGAAGATATAGCTTCTGTGTCCACTGCCTCAGTGCTCAGCAGAATACTGATGTGCTCAGCAAAGTGTAAAGAGTCAGTCTTTTTACTGTCACTGATGCTGCATACCGACACAGAGAAAAAAGTGCCCAGGTCTCACTGGAGAGTTTTTTGTCATTGCTGGACACTGTGGACAGATTGAACATTCAACTGGCTTATTATAATGTCTCTTTTTTCCTTCCTGAAAAAAAAAAAACTTTAAGAAATTCAAACTTCTTTTTTTTT
>PPHD01005745.1:0-18355 GCA_002909625.1 Bambusicola thoracicus | reverse complement strand
TGAATGTGGAGAATGTGTGTCACTCTAACTGCTGTGAAATCTTGTCTTCCTTGGGCTTGGTCCAAGGTCCATTGAAGTCAGTGGAAAAAAGCCTTCTATTAATAACGACAGGCTTTGGATCAGGCCCCGAGTGTCTTGAACCAATGGCCAACTTATTCAAAAGTGGATAAAGGTACTGAAAAAGCCAAACTAAACTAAACGTCGCATTGATTGCTTCTTCTGTGGCATTTTTTGCTCTTGGAAAAAAAAAAAAAAAAGTTGTGTTTCCGATGGTACTTTCTTAAATGAGCTCCTGAAGTATCTGACTTTCCCACAGAAGTGCAGAGCATCCTGGCAGGATCAGGATTTGGTCTGAGGCTGTGTTGCATGTCAATACTGCTTCTCTAATGTGAGTAGGTGGATTTGTATGGAAGTTGTAAAAGTTAATGATTGTTCTCTGACTCATATGCTGCTGGTTTCAGCAAAGAAAAATGATGACAGTGAAATGATAGAAATTATAGGAGACAAGTAGGCTTTGGTGAGCAGAGAATGTATTTGTGTTTGAAATGCTTCTGCTGCTTGCTGAAGGAAGTGCAAGGAGGGAGATGATGTGGGGGCTGTGGTCAGATGTGTGGGGTGCTGGAGTTCAGCAGGTTTTGGCCAGGAAGGAAGCTGAATTCAGGAGGGACTCTGATGTTAAAGGTCCCATAACCATTTTGTTAGTCCTACTATACAGTTAGTTTTGACTAACTGTTTTCCCCTCTTGGCAGAACAGGTTTTAATGCCCTAGGCTCCGTGGGAAGTACGATTGCATGCTTAATGGCTACTAAGTATGAATATATAATCGTGTGCTAGCAGCGTCTACCTTGCAGCTTTGTGGGGCTCTGAGGAGTGTCTGTGGTAAGAAAGGAGCTGTATACAACAAAATCTGGCTTGGCTTTTTAATTCACAAGTGGCAGTGCCACAGCTGAGATCTAAAAGGAAAGAAAGAAAAAGAACATCAGCAACAACAAAACCCACAAAATTAAAAAAAAACAAAACAACCAAAACACCCCGAAAGGAGAGTGTGGGAAGGAATATTTAGAAAATACTGAACTGAAAATACTGCAAAAGGGCTTTCTGGGGAACATGAGAAATTCTTAGATGTTGGTACAATGGAAACAAGCGATCCTATTTTAGGAAAAGGAAAAATAGAGCAAGAAAAGGTGGGGGGTTACCTCTGAGCACGTCCTAAGTCCTGCTGGAGTCACTGACTCCTTAAATAATTATGTGGAAGAGTTTGAGGCTATAGGCTTTTCTATTCTTAGAGACAAGTCGCTACACTGATTTCTGTTTTTAACTGATGCAAATATTTAATAAAGGTTCTCTTGGAAATACTTTAAACCCTAGCCTGAATAATTTTAACTTGGTTAAACCGGTGAACTGGTTTGAGAGCATACACACTAAGAGGTTTGCATTGGTTTAATTAGATTTAAGAGATTTATAAAACCAGGGCTGCTGTTCTGACATAGGCGAGGTCTGGAACACAGCATATAGATGGTGCATTGATCTGCGCCCAGGCTCAACAGACTGCTATAGAAATTACGCTATTATAAATGTTTGCTAATATTAAAGAATCCGGGAGAAAGTGTGACCTTGACTGAACACATCAGAAGAATAAGGCTGCAATCAGTGTTTCTACCTTTGTTTTCTCTGAGACACTGGTGAGATTTTCTCCCTTTGAAAGGAGGTACAGATTATAGTTCTCTGCCTGGAAGTCAAGATTTTGAGATTTTTATTAGCAGTATTTTTAGCTGAATGCCTCAGTTTACTTCTGATCCCCGTTATATTCCCCTATGGGCTTTTTCTTAGTTCTTAAACTATGCCATAAAATGTAGATTAAAACATGTATGTGTCTATTTGAAGGAAAAAAAAAAGTCTTTACAGGAGCTAGTCACAGACCTGACTTCTGTACTGGGTGCAAAACCGCTATGTAAAGAATATCCATAGAGCTTATTTTGCCTGGGTAGCAGCTAAATACCTTTACAATCCCCAGGGCTGTTAAAGGCCAAATGCCTGCTATACGTAGTAGGTTTATTTTTCATTGAAATCGGTTGCTCAACTACAATATGTGAAAGTACTTTCATGGAATTTTGTTTATGAAATGCAAGTCTGCAAACTAGAACCTGTGTTGTAAATGGAGCAGGGTACACCGAGGTGCTGCTGGTGTGCCCGTACCTCAGTTATCTGTGGGTTGCGTGTGCACATCTGTGTATATGCATGTGATGTATATTATTTGTGAATGTATAGTCAAGTTATCAGGTGTCTATTCAATTTTAATTGACAATATGAGATTCCTGTGGTTACTCTGTGTGCAGATTGCCTTGGGGCTCTACAGGGTTTGTGGGAAGAAAAGCCTTGACAAGTTTCCATTAAGCTCTGAATCAGGCAATTGGAAAAGGGGAGAATGAAAGGAGCTGAAAAGAGGGACAACTTGTTAGTGTTGCATTCTGTGCTTGCAACGAGAAACCTCTTTTAGACAAGAGTGGTTCTCAGGCCAAGAATTTCAAACTCGCGGAGAAACCTGTCCAGAACACAAAAGTTGTTTGAACGGGGTGCAGAATTGTCACAGTAATTAGAGCAATCTCCGTTTACTGAGTGGCAGCCTTTATAAAGGACAGGGGATAAAGGGTTCAAATTCATCTTTCTCTCTGTGATTCACTTCTGATGAACTGCCTCTGTGTATGTATGTGTATATGAAGGAGAGTGTGTGTGTGGCCACATTTTCAGCCATTCATCACTAGATTGCCCTTGTTTTAAAAGAACAAGGGCTCGCATTTCCTCTGACTGCCTCGAATGACGTTTTCAGACATTTTGCCTTTTTTATTCATGTATTTTCTATCGGTATTCTAATTCAATGCATAGAAATAAGGCGATGCTTTTGGAAACATGCTTGTGTTGTGCCGGAGAGGGAACCCCAAATATTTCTCAGTCTGTTTCTCTGTTTCTCTTCTTTCTTTCTCAGTCCCACATCTTTGACTCTTAGGAGCGTTCCCATTATTTTTAATAGGATTACTTGTAGAAGCAAGAACAGTGAATGAATAAGGCTTGGGCCCTTAAAGTTTATCCTCTGGCTGCTGCAAGGTCTGTCCAGAACTACTGAATCAGCTGGAGATTTGCCATTGCTCTTATTAGGAGAAGGATCAGGCCCACAGATTACATAAGACTGGGTCTTGTGAACAAGCCAAGTAAAACTGTAAAAATCACAGTCATTGCCACGTGCATTACAGAAGTGTCCGGAGGCCTCTGGGCTCCTCTTGGTCAGGTGCTATACAGAGGAAAATGGTAGCGACTGAGCCAGTTAGCAGTGTGGGTGTTCTCGCTGGAGAAAGAAAACGTGACTGCCAGGTTTCCTGCAAGGCTTTACCTTTAAAGAAAAGAAAATATTAAGCATCTCGATTTTTTCTGTAGTCATACTGAATGTGGGGTTGATCATTTCGATGTCTATTTAGCTAGTTGTTTAGGTTCAGTTGTTGCCTTTTATTTGTTGTTCCTGAAACAATGTAGCATCTCTTCTGTAAAGTTCTGAAGGCAGTGACTGTGGCTGTTTTACTTAATTGTTTAGCCAGCCTTGCATTTCTGTCCTTTGTTAAACACTACTCTGTATCTAAATACTAAGAGAGAGGTCTGCACGTGTTCCTGAAAATGGAAAGAGGAAAATGGGTCGTGCTGCTTGTAATAGAAGCAGTTGAAGCTAACAGATAGTACTCATTGATGAGAAAGATGCAACTCTGAGATGATGTGCAGGATCTGTATGCAGATTCTTTCTTCATTCCCCCTTGAATTATTTTTCCCGTGGAAGATGATGAATTTGGCTGGCTATGTTATATTTTCGCAAAAAAATCAGTTACATTTTTTCATAGGTTTGGCCCTTAGCATGAAAAACTCTGGGAACATTTGCTTGTCCTGGAGTTTGCATTGCAGAAATGCCTACTCACATTCAGCAAATTACACCAAGCTCTTCTTCAGGGCAGGCATTCCCCTAGTTGACCTGTGTTCTCTATGAGTGTGCTGTAGGGACAGGGAAGGCTTTTCTGAATACCCAGAGCCCCTCTTTGAGGCATGAGGAGGAGTGGGATGGAGCTGTTTTACTGGCTGTAATGCTGAATTTCTTATGCGGGGCTGGAGCATAGAGTCAAGTCTGTGTGTTGGACAATGTCAGGTTGAACAATGTCTCCATTTTTTTTAAAGATGATGCTATTCTGTCTCAACCAGTGATGATTTGCAGACCAGTTGTGATGTCTGTCATCCTGAAAGGAGTATCCAGTGTGGTACTAATTGTACTAGGGCTAATTGTTGATTAGAATGTACTTGTTGCAAATTATGGACCTCTTTTGGACATGGCTTTCTCAGTTCTATCCCTTGTGCATTATATTCTCAGCTGGTAATTAATTTCTCAGTTTGGTAATTTGTCAGTAACTGGCTTCTCTTCAGTAATGAATGCTCTGTAGTAATTCTGCATCACTAAGGAGAAATTGCTGGCCCTAATAAAGTCACTGATCTCTTTCATTTGCCAGCCGGATAACCTTTCCTTCCAAACTGTTATGTCCAAGTTATCCATAGCAACAAAACCTGAGTACATCACCAGCCCGTGTCCTGGCTGCTGCTTGATTCATGGAGAGAGGGCTGAGGGAGCTGGGCTTTGGGCATGATTGTGAGCAATAGCATATGAAAACAGCAGAATGTTTGAAAGTGGTAGTTGTGTTTGTTTTTTTCTTTTTCTTTTTTTTTTTCCAGCTATATATATACGTAGTTGGGAAACACATGTTGCTGGAACAAATAGCTGTTGAGATTAGTGCAGGTGATGATGCAGAGCAGTCAATGCCTTCCTGCTGCTGGGTGACATTTCCTCAAGCTTGTTATCCTGCCTGGTGCCATCTTGCTCTTCTGCTTCCTGGTGGGGTGGTTTCTGAATGTGGCAGTAATGGTTTTGAGGTGCTTTCTCTCCTGGGGGCTGATGGAGAAGGTACAACCCTGGGTCCTGGGGTGGGCTCTTGTCCACCTTGGCCTTCTGAGAGCTGCCTGCCACAACCCAATGGGAGCTGAGCAGCAGGGCTTGTAGGATTCAGGCTTGAAGCTGTGATCCCTAAAGGGAGCCAACAAAGTTTGTTTTGGAAACAAAGCACTCAGTGAAGCAGGAAGACAACTGTAGGGAACACTGGAAAGATGGTGTGAATGAGATGCAAAAGTTTTTCATTTAGTGTCCCTGCTACTCCTCTGGGTTCGTGGATCTAAGGAGAAAAACTGCAGTTTTGGGAAATGTCATGAAATGCCTGTCAGCATCTGCACCCCCCTAAATACCTCTTACATTTGTTTTTATTTTTACTTCTACTTGAACATGTCAGCTAATGCCACAAGGAGCGAGTTGAATTCTATCTTTCTTTTTTTCCCCCTGCTGTCAGAATTGTTTGTTAAATTCCAATTACGGGGCTTGTTCAACACCTGTACAAACCCACAGCCATTGTTAAGGGAATAATTTGAGGACAATGGGGTTAATGCAAGTGTACACAAGTGCAGAATTTGGATTGCAAAGTCTCATTATTACTCTGTGTGCATAAGAAAAAGAAGGAAAGTATTCAGCTTAATTTTCAGATCCCAGATATAATTTGTAGGACAAGTGTTTGGAAGAAGGGTAGCTGGGGAGGGGAAGAAATGTCTGAACATGTTCAGATATGGTACTGAATGCATATGAAATGGAAAGTTAAAGGGAAATAAACATTACACTCCTCTTTCCTCCCTACCTCACCCTCATACCACTTTCGTGGAGTCACTTTTTGAGGTATAGCTGCATGAGGCCAGTTGGAAATGATCTTCTCTCACACTATTTGCCTTCACATTGGTCACACCTAAACCTGATCATCTGCATGGGATTGAGATAGTGGGGCACAGTGCTGATTTGTGGTGCCAACCGTCAATAACCCCAATTGCATCATGATACTATCAGGAAGTTGCATTAGGTGTGCCTTCACATGATTATGCTCTGTCTGGTAGGAGCGAAATCAAGGGAGTTGGGCAGTTTGACTGTCCTGATTTATTTTTCTCTGAAGCTGAATGTGTGTGTAGCCTCCAAAGGTGACCTTCTATCTTGTGCTACCAGAGTAACCCTCTTAAGATCGTAAGAAAATCTGTAAAAGTCAAGAGGATCAAATCCTGGAATTTGTAGCATGTCTCCTGTTCTTTTTTTTTTTTTTTTTTTTTTTTTTCCCCTCATTGTGCTGATACACAGATTTACAGCTTTGTGTAACTTCGTGAATAACTAGCAATGGGTCATTTTCCTTTGGGGTAATTCCAGTAAACGGTAAAAGAAATACAAGCAGAATGAATGCCAAAGTCCACATCCCTGCTGTCACAAGTGACTGTCAGTTCAGATCAGTTTCTCCTGTAGTTTCACCTTCTGTTTCTTCCCTACTTATGGGAATTCCTTCAGATAAGGATGCAAACTTTCAGTTGTCTTAAGTACTCTGTGCATTTGGGGTGTGACAGAATAACAAATAGCAATAATTATTAGTGGTTAGATAAACTGATCTGAATGTGTACCCTTTCAGTGTTTCGACTGTTAGAACTAATCTTGACTGCTACAAATAGGTTTGGTATTTGGCATTTAAGTTTATGTAGGAGGGGAGAAAAAGGCCATTGCCTGTGAAATTGTTCAGAAGTTACTTGCTGTTCTTTTTCAATGAGTAATTACTCAGCTGAGCAACGTGACAGGAGTCTCAGGTATGGAACTGTTTGATCAAGGGAGAAATAAGTAGTTCCCCATCTTATGTACTTACATAATTATGTGTATAGATGTGTAGAGAAAGGCTACTTATCTTCCATGTTGGAAAACTGGCTTATTTTGAGTAAGTGATTGGAGTCTTACATTAAACATTAATTTGGAATTGCGGAAAGAAGTATTTATCACTGATTGGAGGCTGTCCCAGAAGGTTGCTAAAAATACTTTTTCATAGGTTTCATAGTTTTGGTTCATGGGAGACACATACTTTTCTCTTTTGGTGGGTAGCATAATGTTGTCCTGTCAAACAGTGTAGTTCTACTTAGGTAGCATGCGGTGGTTTGTCTTAAAACTTGAAGTACGTTAACCTTCTGAATTGCACACTGTTGGGGTGAACTTTCTTCTGACAGGTGGTGAAGTTAGTGGTTAGGGTGGTTCCTTGCCTTTGAAGTTGCGTGAATTTCATTGAAACAAACAAAACCTTATGGGTGAAAGACTTTATTATCCAGGTAGAAGGCGGAAATTATTTTTGAGGGATAATTATTGATTTTTT
The DNA here is from genome assembly GCA_002909625.1 of Bambusicola thoracicus. Lineage (NCBI taxonomy): Eukaryota > Metazoa > Chordata > Aves > Galliformes > Phasianidae > Bambusicola > Bambusicola thoracicus. Next base: position 11,069 of record PPHD01005745.1, on the reverse strand, counting down.
TGGAATTAGCACATGTACTCTCAACTAACAGACTTTGGTTTTAATTTTCTTTGTTTACTTTGTTTACCAATATCGTTTGCAATAGTTTGTTTGCATCAGTTACTATTGTTTGGTTACTGTATTAGTAGCACTATCTACCTGACTGCCTTGGTAACTTGCATCATTCAGCCTGTCCCATGCGATGTACAGTCAATATATGCAGTACATGTTGTATTTGGTTTGTTGGATAACAACTGTTTAAGGTAAAATATACTGAAATTATCTGGAAGCCCCCCACTCCTCCCCTTTGTGCAACTAAATAAATCCTTTCTATTAAGGTATAAAAGTCACTCCTTTATCAGAAGAAAGATTGGGTAAGGTGGGCAGCACCTGGCACCTTGTCTGCAATTTTGACAGAGAATTAACTGATTCTACTTTGGGTTTAAGGCCAAAGGCGGCTGAATATGACTACATGATGAATGATCCTACTGTACTGAAAAAAGCCAAGAACGGATGTCCTATTAGATGATGAAGCTGGAGAGCGGTTAACATCTGGTATTATTTGAATGCTTGAAGGAGCATTGCCCACCCAAACTAAATCCCAGATTTCATTTGTACTTCTATGTGTGCAGAATTTGACAAACAGAGAGGTTCACCCAAGTGCTGAAGTACATGGTTTTAAACAAATGATCTCATCTGTGTGATGGATGGATACCAAAATGTTGAAGCTGTTGAAAGTGGTAGAGGATCTTCCTCTGAGCTAAAAAGAAACTGACTTTTGTTAGGGATTTTTTTTTAGATGTCCCAACAGCTACAAACTCATTAAGATAAAATTAGCTACTTTTTCAAGGGAACTGTTAATTTTTAACATGAAGCTCTCTTTAAAAGCTTCAGTAAATATTTGCAAATTTCACATATGTATCACTGAAATACTGTGTAAGCCTTGACAATACTTAAATGGATCTGATTGTGAACCTGGAGTTTGGTACACAAATCTGGGTGAGTTTGACAGAGAAACTCTTAATACTTGTTGCTTTATGTCTATGTATAGACACATGTACTTACTAAATGTATATACCCTTTCCCTAGAAATCTGAGGCAATTGCAGCATTTTACAGTCAAGCGTCTGAATTCTTTTCCTGGCATTTGTAAGGATCCATTTTTAGGGGCAGTCCTGCCTGTCTGTATAAGAGAACAGTACTGCTGTTAGGCGTTCTGCTCAGTAGTCACCTTTTGTTTGAATGTGCTGTGTTGCTTCCTGTAAGTCATCTGGTAGCAGATGATATAAAGGCAATACTTGTAGAATCATTCAATGATCTAGAGCCAGAACAACACCACTTGGTCAGTGGTTGTGAACACTGATGCTCCTGTGGGTGAATAGAGTACTATGCATATAAATTTGTATGAATCCGTGAAAAACTGGGCTGTACTCCTCCACAGCCCTACATCAGCTGCAGAATTATCATTCAGTTATTGCCTAGTGGGAGCTGGAATTCTAAAAGTAGTGGCCAAGTGTCTTCTGAAGCTGGTGTGATGCACTGTGATAGCAGGACTGTGGCTTTGTGCTGTCTGGAGGGTTAACACAACTCAGGTGATGACGTGGCCATGTACGTGTGATACTGGCATGCCCTCTTTCCCCAAATACTCTGTGCTCATAATGATTCATTGGTTCGTGATGCAGCAGGGAGGTCCTTCCTGGAAATATCCTGCTTACTTCTTGGGTGTGCTCCTTGACATTGTTCCTTGTATGAATGTCAGCCTGTAAACCAAAATGTTTGCCCTGAGTGCATCCCGTTCTAGGGGAGGTTCATGTCCAGGAAGGGTCAGTATGGACCTATGGAAGCGGACTGCTCTGCAGGGCAAATCTCAAATTCAAGTCACAGTGCAGATGCAGTTCTTAATGAAAGATCATGATGAGGGCCTATGATACTTAAATATGCCTGTGGTAACTTAATCAGCTGCCACCCACTACTCAGCTTCTATGCTGATCCTAAAATAACCTTTGTAGCATGACACATGCAAAGCTTTCCTCCCCCCCTGGTTTAATCTGCTGTACACAGCCCCAGTGTAATGTTTATATGACAGTCATAAGGAAGACTCTGTAGGTGTATCCAGGCCTTTTATGAGAGCATGACACGACACTGGTTTCTACATTTATCTCTCTGCTCCTCGATGTTCAAGTCTCTGCCATGCTTTCAGTTTTGAAATGAGGAAAAGTGGTGCTGAGCTGCTGTATCTCATTAACAGGGTGTGAGCTTCTACTTTCCAGCATACTGAGTGTTCAGCGTCCTTTGTAGGGATGCATGATTTGGACTCTCTCTCTTCTCCCTCCTTTCCCCTACTGATGTTTTGCAAGAATAACAAACCATGAATGGATGTTAATGGCTCCATGCATAGATAAATATAGGCTGCCTGGTTGCTAAGAAGATTTTATTGGCATAAATTTGGAGTATTTACAAGTAGCAAATTCACTGGTGAGATTGTGCAGGCCAGACTAAATGAGCTCTGAGGGGCATTTATACCACCTTCAGACAACCAGTCTTTCTGCTTATGGCAAAGGTGTTTGCAAGTGTGTGCATGAACATGCATATATGTGTGTGTGTGTATATATATATATATATATTTTTAAAGTATGGATCTTTATGCTTTTTTTCCTTCTTGGAAATACAGAAGAACCATTAATGTGTCTGTTACTGGCATAAAATATAAAAACACATAAATTCTGAACTGATTTGGAAACTGTAGTATGGTTGCAGTGTGAAAATGTCTGTGATTTAAGTAACTTTGGCAAAGTGACGTTCCTAGAAGGTTGGTCACACCAGTTTGAAGATACTGAGGGAATGGAGGTAGCTATGGGGTTTCTCAAGTACTTTGCTGGATCTAACAGCAAATGACTTCTCTCTATAGGTGGTAGAATGCAGATTTTTGGGCCAGTGCTGATAATGCCTCAGAATCCCAATGCTCAGGGAGAGATTGCATTGGCTGTAACTTCAAGTCCTTGATTTTCTTTGACCAACAGCTTGAGAGGGAAGAGGAGATAGTGAGGAGAATGAAAAGGTGGAGAGCAAGGAAATACCCTTTTGTAGTAGATTTAAACAAAACAATATCCAAGAAACGCTGATGGTCTGAAAGTTGTTTGGAGGTTTTGTGTAATAGAAGTAGTCCCAGCTGAGAGACATTGCTGAGCAGAGTTCAAGCAAGGAGGCCAAAGGTGCAGAATAAATTTAGTTTGTCGGATGGTTGTTGAAATAAATGAACATTATTCCATGGAATAACCATAACTGCCCATATGGCATAAATACAATCATGAAGTGGTCTCTGAGAGTACGTAGTTTGTATTCATTGCACCTTTTGACCTGGAGGGAGAAAAGGTTGTAATCCTGTTCCAATTGCAATCGATGAGGTTTACTATTGATCTGTGGGAGATTTTGTGAGCATGGAGAGTGGGGATGGATGATGTGAACTAAAGGCTGGAAAATAATTCATTGATGGACCACTCATCTTTGTTTAGTTTTGATCACAGTATGTCACTTAGTGCTCACTTGCTTTGTGATTTTAATTTGTTGTCTTTAGTCTAAATGAATGTTTAATAAGGCTGTACCTAGTAATTTTACAAGTAGCCTTAAGAGTGCATTCACTGTGTTAAAAGCATTTAGTAGAAGAGCAGAACTACTAAGAGAGGTGCAAAGAAGGAACATTGGCCTGTCCAAGTGGGTACCTCACTTGGCAGGGAGAAGAAGTTGATGGTCTTGACTGCAGTCCACCTTGCTTAATAATGTGTTTTTATTGCCTAATCAATATACGATAAGAATTCATTCCCTGGTCAACTTAAGCACCACTTAATTGAGAAATAAATGATAAACCCATTAAGCTTTGCTCGTAGACAACATTTCAGGGTGATTATGGATGCTCAGCTAAATTTTTTGGCACCTCTTGAGTGAGACTAATTGCCTTTCCTCAGGGCTGCTCCACAAGCTTGGGTCACATCCTGGTCTTGATGAATGGAAATTAAAAACAAAAAACAAGAACAACTCCAGTCAGAGGTTTTTCAATGAACTATCTTTTCTTTTTTAATTATTAAAAGATGGACGATGTATACCAGCCTTTTTCTTTTTGTCTGAAAAGGGCTGCCTTTGTTGCTGAACCTGGTCGGCTCTTGGCCAGAGGTCTCTGCACTGGAGTATCAGCATGATCTATTCCTGTGGATTGGGTCCATCCATGCTGCAAAAGTTGCTTCTTGGGGACCCTGCCTCACGAATCAAGTGGTGGCCTGTTTGGTGCATGGTGGTAAAACCTGAAAGCTGTGGTGGTCTTTAGTTGGTCCAGTGCCCTCTGCTCTTCCTGGGAAGTCTGATCTCAGCAGGGCTGCCATCACAAGCCATGCAGCTCTGGGACAGGGTTCTGACCACTCCAAGAAGCTGGATGTTTTTTCAGATCCAGCTTCTTGCCAGGGTGCTGTGTGCCCTTCAACAGCCAGAGGAGCCAGCAGGCATGGCAGATCCATGAGAACCATTAATAAGGACCTGGACTAGGAAGTGCTGCATCAGGCAGGAGTAGGGTGAGCTCTATTTAATCAGCTTCTTGAGTTGAATTTCCAGTTAAGGCAACTGATTTGTAATAGAAACGGATGGGACAAGCTGGGATATAGAAGCCCAAGGATATATAATTCTGCTTGGCTTTGTGCTGGCTGCTAGTGATAGAATGTGACTTACTAAATTAAAAAAAAAAAAAAAAAATCCACTTAGAGGTGCTCACTGCATAGGCTTTTGGCTGCACTGTCACCGGAACTGCACTTGGACTCCTTTTGTGCCAGAACATCAACTTGACACCTGTATACCAGGGCTGGAGCTGAGCCTACTCAGTGAAAGAGTAGGAAGTCTCTTCTTTTGAGGGATTATGACCTGGAAACAGCTCCCGGTTTTGTAGGAGAGGGATATATAAAGCATTCAGAATCTTTCCACTTGTCTTCATTGGTACACGCTGGTGGTTCTTCCCGGGGCTATTGGAGCCCGCCTTCATTGGACTTGTAGATATGGTCCTTGTTTGCAGTTGCAGATATTCTGACAATTAGTGGGTTGCGTGGCTCTTATTTCTGCTCTCTTCAGCCTCATGCCGAGGGGAGTGGGCTGTGTGTAATACCTATTTATAGTTGGAGCGATCACTGAGAGAGATTTCCTGACTACAAGTGACTTGCTGAAAGAGCTGGAACCCACTGGCCCTCAGGTGACAGGTGATGCACAAATCAAGAGGCCATTATTATTATTTTTTTCAATGCTGTGACCCCTGCCCTTCTCTCTCATGCAGACCTGTGCCTGATTCCTATGCCAGCTCAACAAAATAAATCTGTTATTCTCAACACTCCCCGTTCCATGTAGTTGAGTGTTTGGCTTGCACAAGGATGCAAGTAGCATCTCTGCCTTGTTGTGGATAAGGGTCTGGCCTAGAAATGTTGCCCCACAGCCTCAGTGGGACAGGAGTAATGATTGCAAAACTGGGTCCTGATTCTTGCCACAGCCTTGCCTGCTGCCACCCCTTGCCTGCCCGGGTCAAGCGCCGGGAGAGCTGTGGAGACGCCATGTTCTCTTTCTGCACATTAATCTTCTGAGTGCTGAGGGCATCGGGTTTTCTTTCTCCGTAGCCTGACGGGCACAAATCACGAGATGTTGGGCTTGTGTGGGAATTCATATCTTTGAATGCTTTTGGAGGTTTTGACTGGGTGCTGTCGGGACATTGGGAAACTCTCCAAGGGAATGACCTGTGGGCTTGTTGCCAACTGTACTTTCAGAAGTGACCCGAGACACTTGGAGCCGTTCCTGGTGTTCAGAATTGCACTGAAACACCAGCATGATGAAAAAACAAATGCAGAATTGCTAAATGTGCATTGTGCTAAGATTGTGTGAACTGTTGTAACTCTGCTTAAAAAAAAAATGCCCCAAAAGACAATGGCCCTCTCCTGATTTTCTTCAGGCCGTGTATCTGATTTGTCTCTGTACATAAGCCATGCATCAGAATAATAATGAGAGAATTATTTATGATTTTTGTTGGGGGCACACAAAAGGGTATTTGAATAGAAAATTTAAACCAGAGACAGCATGCAGAAATACTGTAATTTTTTTTTCAGGACATTGATTTGTATTTGATTTAAATTTTAGTGTAGAGAAATAGTCTGATGTTTTCCAGGTTGCAGAAAGGTTTTAGTGTCTCTGCTTTCTGTCTGTGCAGAATTTTCCCTTGCCACCTCTGGAAGGAGAATATTTTATATACCATGACTTTAACTACTTTTTGATCTGAACTTAATCATCCCCTATTACAATGTTTAGGTTAAAGAGATTTTCATGGTATTCCAGTATTGGCTTTGAAAATCTTTAGTCGCTGATATCTTTGTTGCTCGTTAAGTATGTTTTAATTTTTAAACCAAGACTTCTCTGAAAGAAACCAACATTTATACTGATCTTTTCCTAATTACAGAAAGCCTCCCTACATTTTGTGTCAGCCGGCTGGATCTTTTCAGTTAAATGATGTACAGCAACTAGTAATGTATGTTAGTCTATAATTGAAGACAAAATGATTCTGCAGTAAATCTGTTAGCTTCTTTTTTTCCTTTCTCTTCCTCTAAACCAGAGAAATACAAGAAGACGAATAGCCAAGGGATTGGTTGCATTCATAGTTAATAGTGTGGATACTGATGTACACGGCTGTTTGAAATTATAAATGCTTTGTCTCAGATAAGCTCATGCTTGTGAAGGATCCTGAAAACATGGAATTAAATTTGCTTGGCCCTAAGAAAACAGTGTTTCTTTTAGTGTGAAGCAAACTTGCTTGTACAGTTTTTGAGAGGCAAATTGTCTTGCCTAATTGATAAAATCAGCTCTCCAAGAAACGTGGTCTTTTCAAACCCATAATGCATGACTTTGCCCACAAATATTTTGAGCATTATGATGTGAGCCAGTAGCTGAAGCATTTCACTGCAATTTGGGGCTTGTGGGTGTTCATCCCCGTCTCCCTTAGTGAACCTAAATCCTTCCAGCTGCAGCTTCCTGGCGCTGGCTGCCCAGGTTAGAAGCTGAGGACTCCGTCCCAAGTGGCGCTCAGATTTCTGTCGCTTCAGTTCTGTGAATCAGGATGAGATCTGTGTGGGTGAAAGGCTTTGCTGAGAGGGGAGCTTTTGTTGCTGCCTTGGGCAAATGCAGCAGAAGACACTGTCCTGGTGCTGGCTGGGTGCTCGTGGGCAGCCGGACAGTTCTGTGTCAACTGAGCTTCAGCTTTTTTTCCAGTAAGTATTTGCTGATTGAAATTGAAGAATTGTGAATACAATTCATCTTAGCATACAGAGAGCACCGGGTGCGAGCAGTGCTGCCTGGGACCAGACATTGACATACGGGCCGTCATCAAACTAATTGTTGTTTGAATTACCTGTTATGATCCGATGACAAATCTGCTTCGCTCCTGCCACTGGAGCAGAAAATGTAGCTTGAATTGGCGTGATGTTAGCAAGTGTAAACTGTACTTCAACAAGATGGATAAACCCAATTATGGGGCAGACCTGTAGAGAGAAAATCCATTTAAATCTCGTAATGTTAAGCAGAGCTGTGTTTAATTCATTTGGACCAATTTGGGAATGATGTATGAGTGTTGGTGAACATTAGTCAAAGGGAGAACAGCCGGGGAAGGAGATGCAGTGCTCGGTCAGGATGGCAGAGGAGAGCTGCGCCGTCTCAGCGGTTAGCACTAATGGCTGTGGAAGGCTGAAATGACAAAAAGATGTACTAACCGCTATTAGGGGAACAGCCCAGTGTAAATGAACCAATAAGAGAAACATATGGAGCAGAAAGAAGGTGTGGTATTTTTCTTAAAACTATTGATCTTTCAAATTGAGAAGGAAATGTATCTAGATTGAAAACAGCATTGTGCTATTTTTTGTTATTGTTCTTTTTTTTTCCTTATACTTCCACAGAAAGTGTGTGGGATTTTTTTTAACTTCTGTTCTCTTTTATGTGTATATATATATATCTCAAATATATATAACATCTCAAATCTTAAATATATATGTTTAAAAGACCTGTCAAAATACAAGGAGGAGTGAGAATCTTTTAAAAATTATTCTATTTTCTTCAACAGAGAAGAGGTGTTGGTGACTTCCCTGCAGACTGTTCTTGGTGGCGTGATTGCTTTGTGGGATGTATTTAATGTGGACTTGATCAGAGGTTTTCCAGCTACGGCTTTCCTTATTTGAAAAGAAAATTAAGCTCAGTGAAGTGATTGACTGATGTGTTCCAGAGGATGCGGATGTTGTACGATAAGGGCCTAAGAGGCTGTCACTGCTTATTTACAGGCTTAATACCTAAAATGTTGTGCTTGGCTATTGCTAAATGCTGATGAAGATACAAGTGAGCAGTCTTGCAAAGGTTATTCTTTGACAGGAGAGATGCTTGAACGGTGAATTTGCTTGACTTGTAGTTTGAGGTCTTCAGTGGGTTCCAACAGAGCAAACCCACATTCACGTGTTCTGTTTCGTTTTTGATAAAAATCTTTCCTGATGTTACTTTCCACAAACTTTTAAGTAGCATATAAAGAGGCAGTGCTCTTTGCATCCCTCTTTGCCTGTGCACGTGTTATTGTGTGTCTGCTTTCTTCCATCACATCACTGCAGTTGGTCTGCGCTACTTCTACAGCTTCTGGCAGCAAATAGCTTGGAAAAGGAAATATTTGCCTCTCACCAGTGCTGGTTGGAAGGCCTTGCCCGCGGTATCAGCCTCCCAAGTTTCTCTTTCTTAAGTCAGATTGCTATTTTCAGGACACTTGTAGGTGCTGGAGATAGATGCTGAGGAGAAATAACCAGCTGCTGATGTGTCGAATTCAGGAAATCTTGTAGTAATTCCTTGTTTCTGGTACATGTGAAAGCGGTGAATGGTAACAAAAGTGTTTCTGCATGACTTCATTTACGGTACAGGGAAAAGAGTTAATCATTATCTTTACTCATCTATACTTCAAAGCATGTTAATTCTTGGAAAGCACGTTTTCATTTTGAAATCTACTAAATATAAGCTATTAAAATGTTCTCAAACCATTTTCTTGCTTGGGGACTCAGAATGAGGAGTGTTTCAGTGTGATGGAGAAATGCACTGGAAACAGCTCCCGGTTTTGTAGGAGTAGAGCTTTTGGCATTTTGGGAAGGCAGGCAGTCCCTGTTCCTGCCCTGTCCTAAAAATTCATTGAGCCTCAGTGAGAACGTGTTAAGAAAGCTTGCTTGAGGGGATCAAAGAGATTGTGCTTCAACTTGTTTAAAAGGCCTTAGGTCTAATATGTGTGTGTCACATGGACATGGTGGTGCTGACAATAAGGGCTGTACTGATTTTCTTGCTCATGTCTCAACAGTGATGGTGAATGGAGCAGTAACATTCACCCTGAGCTGCGTCACCAGGTGCACCATTATTATTTAACAGAGGGTCTGTGTCCATGGGACCCTCCAGAGGGTTTGGAGGAATTGGTGTTAGTGACAGTGTCTGCTGTGCTCTGTGTCCCATGAGCCTGTTTCTGGCGTGGTCACTGCGGGTGAGCGCTGCCGTGCAGCCGTTCCCTGCGCTGGGGAGCAGCAGGGACAGCCAAAGCCCTGGGGACCGCATGGTAACTGCGCTTACATTGTCAACACTTCCTCTTCTAATCCCTGTTCTGAGAATAACCAAATATTCAGACTTAGCAACTGTTTTTCCTGCCTAGTAACTTCATCTCCTGCAATGTCTGCCTTTGAGAATGTGTCTGGATCGCCCAGCGAACTGCTCAGTGTGTGTATGTGTGGTTTCTTTTTTCCCCCTTGTGGGCCATTTTTTTTTTTAAGTCTGTAAGACTGCCCTGCCAGCTGCTGTGCTTTAGAATTGCTTAATACTTTTATTTAATTATAAAATTGTTTTTATTCTGTACTTTTTTTAAGTTGGAGTGCAAACAAGAGCACTCAAGGGTCTTCCAGTGTCCTGAGATGTGTGTGTTACACGGAAACGCTGAGCTTGTACTTAATTAAGGGTCACTGTTCGTTGAATGAAGTGATCATCTACTGAATGCTGACATAGGATATGCTTTTATTTTGCAGAGTATAGACCATATCAAATGTGGGTATCATGGGAAGGTAATACATACCCTGCGACTATCTATTAAGCAAAATGGCTCTGCTGATAAGCATCTTGGGCACAGCGCTGTTTAAAATGAGAGGAAGGATGCAGAAGTTGTTGAACTCAAAGGGTTCATTTGGATGGCTTCTGAACAATGCAGGAATCCCTCTTATTCTTTGGACTTGTTGTGTCTGCCTCAGTTTTTTGCACATCTCTGAAATGGGAGTCACAGTTACTTAATGCTGCTCCAGAGGTAGAAGGTCGTGGTCTTTCTGTTTTGGAAAATATGCTGTATTGAGGTGGAAAGGACTTTGCAGGAGTGCAGTTAAAATAAGAGCTGGGTACAATGAAATACATATTTTTTTCTTGTTAACGCCCCCTTTCCCCTGAAGATTCCTTCCCCCCCACCCTTTTGACTTCCTAACAAAATCATATGCAAAAGCATAAGCTGCTGAACGGCTGTGCTGGCTGACAGTTTCTCAGGATGGGAGCTGTGTGTTTGGGCTTCTCTTTCTTTTCCCTTATACCAGATGCTGATTGTGTTCAATAATTATGTATACGAAAGAATTTTCATTATGGCATTGTGGTTTCATGTTCTCAGAAGTGTTTGGAACAGAGTGGCCACGAGAAGCCAGACTGCATGACACATTTCAGGCTTTGTTTCTTCCTGACCGCATGCACATTTTTATTATTATTTTTTTCTCCTCCCAAAGTTTAAGGAAAAATTGTATTGATTTTTAGCGATCTCATGGAAAATCCTAGTCAAAATCAACAGGGAATGTAGTCTGTTGGATATGTTGGATTTTTAAAGTGCAGTTTTAGGGAAGAATGATTTGTTGCTGTGCTGCCATTCCTGTTGCAGCTCCCCATAGTAGAATTTCCCACTGGGAAAACTGCCGTTTTCCGTTGGAATGCCACTGCATTTCCCCTATACATCAGTATATGAAGGGAGAAAGGAAGGAGGAATCATCTTGAACTTGGCAAGCA
>PPHD01005744.1:0-25809 GCA_002909625.1 Bambusicola thoracicus | reverse complement strand
AAGAAAGAAAGAAAGAAAGAAAGAAAGAAAGAAAGAAAGAAAGAAAGAAAGAAAGAAAGAAAGAAAGAAAGAAAGAAAGAAAGAAAGAAAGAAAGAAAGAAAGAAAGAAAGAAAGAGAAAATCAGCTACAAAAGGTAGGAAAACTGCCACAGTACAGACAATATCTCAGTAGCTAGATCTGTCACACTAGGGACATGAGAGATGCGACTCTTCCTGTTTTGAAATGGATGAGTGCCCTAATGCTTGGGCTATTCAATATGCGGGTGCATATCTGACTGATTTTGATCAGTCTTTCCACAGAAAAATGAAGAAGAGCTTATGTGCTCAAGGCTTTTCTTTTTTTTCTTTTCTGAAAATATATGCTGATCTAATAGAAGATACTTCTCCTGACAAAACTTGAAATAGTGCTAAGTCATGGTTTACACAGATCTTAGTTATAGGATGTGTGAAAAGAGGACTCTGACACTGCTTGAATGTGAAATGGGGATGTTAGCAGGAAGGAGGGAGGTGGCACAGCCTCCTGTATGCAGGACTGAAGAGATTGGTAAGCTGTGGGCAGCTCTGATGTCCATACTTCATACGGAATACTGCAAATTCAGAGCACTTTCAGAAAAGATATTCCACAAAATCTAACAAATTGTGAAATAATTTATCTACTTTAAAATAGTAGAAAATATGTGTTACTTTAAAATAATCAATTTGTAGCCTTGACAAAAGAAAACTGATATTTACTTTAATCTTTCAAAAGCATAGCAACAGTCAGTGATTGACTGTAAAGGTTAGTTAAGGTATGCTTCTTTGGACAGACTGTTAACCACAGGAATAATTGCTAAAGAACAGGGAAAAAAGAATATTGGCTTTACTGGATGCGTGTTTTCAAGAAAGGTATTCTGTGCTTCAGCAATGAGGTACTGTGTCTGACAAAAAAATCTGGACAAAATTACTTTGTGTATTTCATGTAGGAATCCTTCAAGATTCAGATGCTACTTACCTAGGACCTTTGCAACCCTTTGGTCCCTGGCATACGTACACTGAAAATATCTCATTGCATTCATTTTGCAAATTTTAACTTAAAAAGCACTTACCAATGAACAGGACACAGCAATCTAAACAAAAGAGAAAAGATCACAAAGTCTGATGGGTTGGGAAACAGGTAGAGGAGGAAGTGGCAACAGCAAGACCTGGTCTCAAAGATAATATTGCTTCCCATATGATCACAAACATGAGTTTAGGTCACCCAGTTCTATATTATTAGTGATGTTTAACAAGTAGTGATCATTGACAGCATTCGCCTTAGAAGTAATGAGGAATTTGAGGACAATGCTTATATATCCATGCTCAAATTCAGTACTACAGAGTACAGTTATTGAATATGCCATCTGTTGGTAGTTCCTACAATACACATTTTCAGCAAGAGTTAATAAGAACTAATATAGGAGATGATGGAGGCTACGCTACACAGCCATATATATGATTTTCTGCTACCTATTACATTTGTGTGGTTTTATTAGCCCAGAGCTAACTTCATTATTTTTGCTGCAAGAATGAGCTGATAACAACCAGAACAGGCCATCATTCAGCAAGAGGCTCAAAAGGATGTGCAATCCAAATGATGTGCTTAAATCTGAAGACATGCTGACATGTAAAGAAAGATAACCAGCAAGAAGCCGTGGTCAAAAGGAAGGACTAGATGGCCAGAATACTCTTCTAGCATTTCATTTTTACAATTCTAGGTAGAATTTACAAACTGCTGAAGCCCAGAGCCTTGTTTTCTACCAGACTTGGCTTAGATGTCCAGGCGGTCCACATGCCAAACCCTCCTTCTTGATCACTATTGCAGTAGGAGCTGATGTTATACACCCTCCTTCCTATTCTCGGCAGTTATTAGCACATGGAAATTCCACCTCCTCCTCTGTTTGAAATCCTGGAGTTTAATACCAGACAAAAACCCTGTCCTACAACACTTCTCTGTTATTTAATCCCAACATAAGTCTTTTCCCAGAGCCTTTTTTTCCCTCTTCTGATGTCTTCAGGCCAACCTTAGCCTCCGGCCCACAAGGTCTGCTCAGTTTATGACTGGGAGCTGCTCCAAAGTGATCATTCGTGCCAGTGTCTGCTGCCTGTCTCAGTCCCAGCAGCTTCCTGCTCCTTTCATCTGTTTTTTTTTTTTTTTTTTTTTTTTTTTTTTTTGATGGTGCCTTATTTAATTGAAGGCAGTTTCTCATTAAACTCGTAAAGGACCTGGAACTCTCAGCAGTGAAAACATTATTTTTGTTCCTTGCATTGTGACATCTAACTTCCACATATGACCTGATCTTATTCCCACTATGTTTGCTCGCAAAATCCATTTGTACTTACAAGGAGCCAGTCCTTATCCTTGCTGAACACTGAAAGCAACGTATGGTGAAAAAACACGTAAACTGCTTATGAGGGAAAAAAAATAGAAAAACAACACAAACTCAGTAAGATTATGTTAGCAATATAAAAAGAAAACAAAGAAGAGTGATCACAAAGGCTCATATTCTTAAGCATTACAGCTCCTGAATAGGTCTAGGGACATAATTCAAAGAGTTTAGGTAGCAGACTACCTAAAAACTCAGTATAACCTCAATATGATAATTCAAAGTATAAGAGTTAGGATCCTGTTCTCTATGTGCTATTAACAGATCTAAATTGAAGCTCTATCTGTTTCTGAAGGATACTGTACAGGGACTGCTGAGAGTCATTTGCCTCAAAAGGATAATAAAAAAATATGCAACAGTACTCTGAGGAAGCAACCCTAAAACCATAGAAAAGCCTTATGAGAGCTTGCTGACCTCCCACCTTTTGTTTTTGGGAGTACCTAGGGCTCAAGTAGTTGAGCTCTCTTACCTCTTCATGTCTGAACACTGATAGAGACTTGTGAAGGTTCATCTAGCAGGGTGAATGGTAACCTATCTAGATGAACCTAGATACTGTTCTGTTGTTAGCAGATCTTCTTCCCTCCTATTTTTAACCCGTTAGGTGCAACAAAGTTTTTATACACTGGGCACAGATGTAGCCTTAGAAGTTGGATCTGTATTTTCTTGTTCTCAGCCGCCTTCTACAGCTTGCAGTCAGCTTCCTAATTTCTCTATATATTTTGAGACTCAGTTCTCTGAAGTGCCTATTTCTTACCAGTCATTGTGAATTACTCCTTGGAGACTCTGAGTATTTTATTGACTGTGTAGTGAGTCCAGATGCTTATTTACAGCATTCTGAATTGTCATAATGGAGCCAAACATGGGATTCTCAGTCACTGAAATAGCACAGTTAGAAAGAACAAATTGGCATCTCTGAATTTTCCATATTTTGATTACAACAGGTATCATGATTTGGGCCCTCAGCTGCTCTTGTGAGAATAAGAGCAACAGTTTTTATTAGCTGATCCCTTTTCAAAGAGGAATGTTGATCAGATGGATCATTAAAAGTAATTTTAAATTATACAGGCATTATGAGAACTTTGCACATTAAACAATCCAAAAGTGGAAACTCCACCATAATTTCCCTGTCCCACTGGTTTTAAATTAGAAGTAACAATACAGTAGAAGAGTCAAAATTACTCCCGGAGTAAGAAGAAATGACATATCTTCTTGATAGCCAAAGTACACTTTGATGTACCTTCCACATTGAAAACAATGCAAGAGTAAAATCCCACTGGATTGAGAAGTTCTCCCGCGTGTCTTCTTTAAAGTGACAGAATTTTGCTTGTGGAGATATCTAGAAAAAGTCAGGAACAAGGTAGCTAAAAGCAACAATGAACCCATCTTAATGTCAGGATAGCACACTAGTGATTTTAGGATGAAGATACACTTTTTGATAATTTACACAATTCAAGAGATTATACAATTCTGTTTGTTTTTTGTTTTTGTGCTGAACTATCTAAATATTAATGTTAAAGGGCCACTTTTCTGAGGGCTGGCAGTTACACAAAGTGATTTTCTTAACACAAAATAGACTGTACATATGAGATCCTTATATGGAGTTATACTCTGCAATGGTAATGTTCTGCATAATAAATGAACTTCCAGTACAACAGGTGACATGACTCATACACACATCTGCTCATTATATTGACATTAAGAGCTGAGAAAAAGTCCTTTATGGACTACTGGCATAACTTTACATTTAGTATTCTTATAAGGTGTGATCTCTAGAGTAAATTATTCAATATTTGTTCTATACTCCAACAACAGCTAATGGATTTAGTCCCATTAATCTACATTTGAAAAATGCAGAAGACAAAATAGTTTTTTCATCACAATTCTTTTCAACTGCCTTCCATATTCATATTCACATTCTCTTTTCCTAAGGGTTTTTTTTTCCAGTGTATTTAGCAAGTGCACAGAGAGTTTAAATCATGCTGTAGTACAGTCTGTTAGTTACGTGTTGTTAATTCTTTGCATTGCATTTGAAATATCCCAAAAATGTGAACCTTTCCCAAACTGCAAAAGGCATCCCATAAACACTGAAATTCAATGGGATACGTGTCCACTACACATTTGTGCTAGTGTAGATTTTAGTCTGTATAGTCCAAGGAAAATCAATCACACCAGATTTCCCTGTACCTTTACATTGAAGTGTGAGCTAGTCATACACTGTAGTAATATTAAGAGTGCATTACTTGTCAAAAGCTTCAGAACTAATAAAACCTACTTCTGAGAATGAAGTGTGGTTTCTTCTTCAAACAAGTATTCACAATTGCATTATGTATATAAATATGCTGATTAAAAAAAAAAAAGCAGTACATCCTCCCCACTGCTTTTCCCAATCATAGCCATTTTGTTGCATGGGTGCTACCATATGGTGGAATGCCCTAATCATAGGATTTATCAGAAGCGAGTTGCACAGACAAAAACAGAAGAGCACTGGAGGATCTGAGGGAGCCTGCAGGGAGAATTAAGATATTTCATCCCTTTCCCTTCAGCTTCCTCAGCAAGAGTTGCTCCACCAGCCTTGAGATTCTGCTCATACCACTTTGCAAACCAATGACCTTTAAATCTTTTTCATGCTGACAGACATTCCTAATGAAAGAGGCGAGTTTCGTTTCAGAGAACTTAAGCAGAGTCTCACAAAGGAATTGTGGCACTTCAATTTCATTTTAGGCTGCATTCATGTACTTAACTCTGAGGGGATTGACAATAAATAAATAAATAAATAAAAAGCTGCTTTTCTGCTAGAGTGCTTTGGTGTGCACAGACACTGTAAGTTTTCAGCACAAAGCTTATGTAGTTGCTTGAAGTTTTGCTACTGTGTATGCTGAGGTAGGCCACCAAGCTGGCTGAGCTGCATGACTCAGAGCCTATGGCTATCAGGAATTCACAGCTTAGGCCTCTGTCTACCAATGCCCCCCGCCGAGGTCTGATCTGGTAAGCTTCATAGTAAACCTAATACCTCTTGACAGCATGAAGGTCAGCTCAAAATATGGGAGCATAGTTAATTCTATGCAAAACAAGTGGTAATTTCAGGTTGCCTTCCTTTCTGTGGGTGCTCAGTCTTTTAAAGAGCTTGCAAGGAACTGAGACATGCTAGTTTGCTGATACATTCTTTGTATAACTTGAAATTGAAGAAATAAACAGATTGATCCAGTCTCAATTGACAAAAAGGGTAAGCTGAATTCATACAGGGCCTTTAATCTCTTGGATTTTCTGTCTGACTAGCACTGTATCTATCATATTACCTGTTTAAGAAGCCAAGAAACACAATTCTCCCCAGTCACTGTGGAAGTGTGTGCAAGTTCACAGCTATGTAAGTTTCGTAATAAATGATTGTGAACAGATGTTGATTAAGCTATACTTAAAGCTGCAGGTGTCACAACATTCAGCATGACAAATCCTAATAGGCTTTCTGAATCTGAGCTTTGGTGTCTGTTTCTGCAAAGAACACGTGTAAAGATTTTGACAGATACCGAACTTCAAAGAGCCTTTGCTTCCAATGGGAACGGGATTTCATGACATACCTTCATAAAGTTTCCAAGACTCAAGTCACATAACATTGGGTCACTGAATTAGATTCATCGTCTTCTACCAAATTGAAACAAAAATGTCTTTGAAATTAGACTTTAATTAACCAAATGCATGGGGTAATTGCTGGGTTGGTCCTACTGTGTACGGATGCATGTAATTTTTTCACTGGAGAGAGTCTGAAGTTCTGATGTACACACCAACCTGGGAAATTTATACATTGCTCCAACTGGTTTGCATAATACCTGTTTTCGCAGTGATATTCTAATCATTCACAAATCTGTGTGGAGGTTTCCACAACGTTGGATACTGCTGAACGTTCCTGCCTAGAAAACACATGATTCAATTCACTTTGGATCTCAGCTGATCTTGGATACTGTGTGGACGAGAACATAAGGGATTAAAAGACTCACTCTATTAGATGTCTACTGCAATCTATTTTCATCTGCTAGTAGATGTAGTATCTGTACTAAATTCTATCAACTTCCTTGTGCATTTTTTTATTTATTGGGTGGTGAAGCTAAACCAATAGCAAGTTTCTTCTTTAACCATTTTTCATGAGCTGAAACCACTTTTCAGGACATGAGTTTTCATAGTCTTACTCTGCAAAGCAGGTGAGAGCTGTGCTTGCTCCTGCACAGTTTACCTTTCAATTTGGCTTCCTGCAGGACAGCATCAGTAATCCTCAAGCATGGCTACAAAGGCTAATTGCTATTAGAATTTTGCCTAGTGTGCTGGCATTCAGCATCAGAGAAGAAGAAAATAGTTTGAAGAAATTATTTGTCTAATCTCACTACTTTCCCTAAAAGGGTAGGATTCTTGAGTAATATTTTCTTACATGTTATTTACTAAGAGACCAAAAAATACCAGTTATGATTTGTGTAGAAGCCTCTCAAATGCTCAGTATAATCCTCTGCCCTCTCCCTGAGCAGGAAATAGTTCAGATGTAGGTCAGGCAGTATACAACATCAACTTTCATATCACTCAGCTCTATTACCCACAACTCAGCTGCTTGTTTGTCAGCTGGTCTTCTGTTGTTTGCAAACATATTATCTATGGTCTACAGGAAAAAAAGAACATACTTTGCCTAGGAGCTAATGAAAGTCTGTCTCATTCAGTATTTTATACTTTTAAGGAGCCAATTCCTAGCTATTCACAGCACCAAGAGGTCAGAAAGAACTGAACAGTATTAACTTAAAGTTTATAATATACTTGCATGCAAGCAATTTTAATCCCCAAGTATGCAATAAGACCCGGGTGAAGGATTTAGAAAGGTATATAGGTTTTAAAATGTCATCTACATCCTCATACCATATGAAACGGTTATTTGGATTTGCCCTTTTGCTGCCAGTAACTTTATTTCACTCCTCACGTGCTAGCCAACCTTACTTTTTTTTTTTTTTTTTTGAAGTATTGATCATGTTAAAAAGGAAAAAGGCTTTTGAAACTTCAGAGTAAACATACCTTTGTTCCAATAATTATTCTTTGCAAAATGGCTCCAAAGAGTGTGAGAGCTAAAGAGACACCTGAATGTTCCCTATATATTCCAAACAAAGGTAAATAAATCTTACTTGCACAGAAATCTCTAAGATAGCACAGACTCTGCAAGTATTAATGTGCTGTTTAGGTAGGGTTTTGTCTCCTAGGGAAGAGACTTAAGAAAGATAGTTTGCTGACTCCAGCATGGCAGATTAGTTGGGAAAAGCATGTAATTTCCTTTTTCTGCCCTCTCTGTTTATTTAGTATCTTGACACTCTGGTGTAATGAATGAGCATTTCTTATTCCCAGTTTAAAAGAAGAAAAAAAAAGCTGTCTTGTGTAATGAGCAGTTCATTTTTATTTATGCAACAAAGACTGCTTGATGTCTCAGAGCTTTAATTTTAAAAATAAATTTTAAAAGGAAGAGAGATACAGTAGACAAAGAGCGAAAGGGCAGTTTGCAAGGCAATACAGAGATGGCCAGAAACTAAATTTTAAAAAGCTAACTAAACAGTCATAGGAATTTATACGTCCCTGAGCCTGTCTTCACTCTATTTTGAGAGTAAATAAGGATGGTTCGGTTTCCCATTCCATTGTGTCTCCTAGAGATCTTGAAAACAACAACAACAAAAATGTGCAGAAAAAAATAGAGTTTGTTACATCAGCTAAAATTTTTCTGCAAATATTTCTGGTTTATCACTGCTTAAATCAATGCTTTAGGATTAGTTCATTTCAAACCAGAGGTGCTAGCCTTTAAGATACTGCTGAACTGTACAGATTTCTTGCCAGGGATAATATGCAAAGGCTTAAAAAAAAACCAAAACCCGCTCTAAGTGCCTCACATCCTTCAGCAGTTCTACACAGATCAGTCTCTCTGGAAAAACAATGTGAAAACAGCTGTCAGACTGCTGCCATTTATCATGGGTGGCCATGAAACAGAGCAGTCTGGAAACAGGACAGCAAGCTTATGGTCAGTCTGGCAGTACATCTTTTCTCTGTGGGCTCAGTGGAAGGCGTCTTGTGTTATTTTCTGTTTTACAGGAGCAGTACAGGAAAACAAGGGCATAACGGGGCCCTCTTTGAGCTCTCTGCCTTCTTGGAACTGCTTATGCACACAGACGATTTGAGTGCAGCCAACAAAACTCAGTCTGGGGCAAAATGTTGATAGCATTGTGCCATTAGTGTTCCAGTCCCAAAACAACAGCCCGAGTTTTTTTCTTTTTTTTTTAAACACTCTTAAAAGATACCAGTATTAACTGTGCTCTGCTTTTTCTCTATCATGTGTGCAGAAAGATATTTACCATCTGATGCAGAGAAATATTTGTTTGCCACTGGATTCGATTCTTTCCCTTACTCCTGGAGGCAGCTTTCTCCATGTAGAGAAATCGTAACTCTCAACAGAGGATCTGCTTGGAAAAGGAAGGGGAGCAGTGTCAGAACAAGTAATGGGAGGCAGAAAAGTTGCAGAGATGGTCATGTTACAGAACTGGGACTGGATGCAGATGAAGGAGAAGAGAGCTGGTAGAAGGTTCCTAGCAGGGAAAATAAGTCACAGTGAGAAGCTGCTTGCATAGCCCACCCTTGCTGACACAGCCTGGATAACAACAGCTGTTACGACAGAAATCTGAGTGTGAGAATGAGTGTAAATCAACACCCAAAATGGCCAAGAGCACCTTTGCCCCTAAACTAATTAATTTAAGGAGGATAAAACAGTAATTTCAGAATTGCAAGATTTGGAAGCAAAGATGGAGTCAAGTAGAGAAGTCTTTTGGCTTTAAACTAAGAGGGGAATTTTGATTAGATGTTAGGAAGAATTTCTTTACTCAGAGAATGGTGAAGCCGTGGCCCAGGCTGCCCAGAAAAGCTGTGGTTCCCCATCCCTGAAGGCGCTCAAGGCCAGGTTGGATGGGGCCCTGGGCAGCCTGAGCTGGTGGGGGGCAGCCCTGCCAATGGCAGGGGCTGGGGTGGTGTGGGCTTTGAGGTCCCTTCCAGCCCAAGACAAAGTACAAGGGAAGCATGACATTTTTTAGCGGCACAGAGAAACCTTGTAATAAAAATGGCAGCAAGTGTGCTTTGCCACTGCTGAACATCTCCCCACTGGCACCTCCACCCCTGTCACAACCAGGCTGAGCAGGCTTGTTGGACACCATGATACTCCTGCAGCCAGGTAAAGGACTGTCTCTACAGGGTGAGTGCATAGACTTGCACCTCAGCTGTGCGCAGGCAGCCTCAGGAAAGACTTTCTCACTGACATGGGGATTAGCAGCCTGTTGGAAATGGCATGAGCACAAATCTATAGGATCCTCAGCTCTAGCAGGAGGCAAGCATATATGGAGGGACTGGCACCTGCAGCACAGGTGGGTGCTTGCGTTTCCAGAGGGAAGGGGGGTTGTGAACTTGTGCACATATCTGTCTAAATGTGCATACGTGTGCACGATGGTAGCTTTCAGGGACTGCCTCTAGTACAGTGTTTAGATATATTTAGGTGTTTATTAACATTACATAAATGTCTAGAATTGTATTGTGAATGTAGAGTTCCCTGATCTGTCAATAAAACAAACAAACAAACAAAAAACTAATACATCACTTTGTTAATAATTTGGTTCCCATTACAAGAATTGAGAAGTTTTTCCCTGAGACAGAGATCAGGACTGGAAGTTCTGGAGGGGGAGAGAGAAGATGAATTAGATAAGGAGCACTGAATAGAAAACAAGGACAGATTTGGCAAGAAAACTGGAAGTGGAAGAAAGAAAGGACAAGACAGAGTGGAGACAGGAAGTGGCTGAAAGGATGACGCTTGGGGTGATCTAAGAGACTGTACCAACCTTCTTTGTTAAGGCTTTAAATAAAATCTAAGATTCCCAGAAATACTACCAGCTGTCATAAAAAGATATATATCTCAACTCATTTCACTGTTGGTCCAAGATAAAGGGAACACCCTGCTCCTGCTGTCATTGACTTAGTTAATCCAAGCAGCAGAGAAACATGGTCTGGTTCTTAAGGTCCCATTTCTGTTAGCTGCGTTAATGAACCAAGTAGGTGTCAGGATAATGCCATGGATTTGGTTTTGCTTCATTTATTTTCATTGAAGAGTAAGATCACAGCTGTGAAGTTAAGCTATCAAAAATTAGAAATTGACAGAATCAAGGTAGCCAGTGTGACCTTAATTTGGCCACCTTTTCCATATGAGTTGTAGTCTTTAATTACAGAATCACACACTGAGCTCTCTCAAGAGGACTGCTACCTAACACAGTGCATCAAAACGACTTAATTAGCAGCTGTTCAATATTTTTTTCAGCCTCGTTGTTCAATATGTTGCCCTGGGCCATATTTAAAAAACAGCATTCAAGCCTTGCTCTGAAAACAAAATTATTAATTTCCTCCTGGTCTTTTCTATGATGCTCATCACCATGAAACCTGAGTGCTTTGCAGACAATTCATTCATCACTGCAAAACCTATGCGAAATTTGAGGGCATTATCTGCATTTAGCAGGTTAGGAGCTGAGACAGAGACTGAAATAAAGAACGTTGAATGTCCAAAATGAAATCCTTCAAACTGTCAAAAATGATATTTTAACATTACATAAGACCTTGCATACTGAAAGACCAATTCCCATACATTTTGCTAGCAGCTGAGACCATGCAGTGTTTTGCAAAGTAGATCTAGAGGTACAGATCAGGCAACCAAAGATGAAGAGCATATCTGAGTTTCAAATCATTGCAATCAGAGCTCATTTTTCCAGGAAAAATAAGCCACATCTTCTGTTCCCGCAGTTCCCTGCCTGAGCCACTATCCAGATGTCACCTTCTGAAATGAACAAGGCAGGGAGTTTTATAGAAAAATATCCCATTCCTCCATTTCATTATCAAGGCATCTGTGTATTAGCTGAAGCCAAACTGCCAAAGAGGAAATATTAAGTTATCTGTAGCTAACAATTTTATTACAATATTCAGAGACAGGATGTCAGGATGCATGGGTGGGATGTAATAAAAATGGAGTTGGTCTGCCATTTCCAAACTTCAATCCTTTTAATTGTGCTTCTTTACAGAAATTAATGTGCAACTTGTGCATGACAACTTATGGATGCGGCATAAAAAGTGTTTTGAACTACCACCACTGATGAATGTGGAATGTGACTAGGAAGAAAAAGACACTACCAACTGCTTACTTTTTGGAGACAGAGAAAAGCTTTTGAGCATTTTGTATTTGATAAGCAGTAATATGCAAAGCTGAAGATCCATTTGCCATTGCTTTCAGGCATAATTAATCTTGAGCAGCCCAGACAGCCAGCTCTTCTGGATTACAGAACTGTCAGAAAAATATAAAAGCTCTGCAGATTCTTTGCTAGGGCTCTCTGTGCTGTTTAAGCTGTGTACTCACTGAGATCCTCAGCAAACTTTCTAGCCTGACATTTGATTATGTTAGCCCCCATATCTGTGCCAGGAAAAAATAAACTTTTTGTTTCCAGATAAACAATATGAACCTGTTCAATTTTAGTATATCTGCTCAAATAACTGTAAAAAATAACAATAAAGGAAAAGAGCTATCTCACTGTTCTAATATACTTCAGACCTCCTGAGATGATTAAAATTGTTGTTTGCAGTTCTGTCTTTTCCCACAGTTGCTAGTAACGTTGACAGTCCACTTCACTCTTCCTTTGACATAAGCTTAGCAAAGTACATACTGATAGTGCTACCTTGCTTTTTAGTTTGTTTTTCTTTGTGTGGGCTCTAGGGTGTTTTTTGATCCAGTGACCTACCTCAGCTGAATAATTTATTAACAATATATTTAATAAATGTAATAAATTTAGTATCAGCTTGCTAAAACAACCTGTGAAGTGATTGGAGACAGCTATGAAGACACTCAGTTCTCAGCTCTTCAGGCAAATATGTAGAACTCAGGGAGCAAAAGTAGTGGAACATGGAACCTCTACCCCTCTTCTCTAGCATAAATAGGAATTTCTCTAGCACAGATAGGCACTTCCTCATAAACCCTTCATTAGCAAGGGGGTTGGACTTAATGATCTCCTGAGGTCCCTTCCAACCCCTTTAATTCTGTGTGATAAGGATCTTTAAGAATGAGGCTCCAGTAAGCGCACAGCCTAGTTCTTCTCTGAAGGAAGGAAAGATGTCTCCTTACAATGTTTTCCCAGAGGGAAAAACTGGCCCTGAATAGGAAACACACTGCATCCCTACAGCAGTGCCAAAGTTACTACCTAGGAAGGCTATTGCTCCTTCTAAGGACAGAAGTTGCACAGACTTGTCACAGTCCATACATACTGAACAATATCAACTTATATAACATTGGAATGGCTGAAACGTCCATTCTCAAATAAAAGAATGACACACTGAGGCACCAGAATAGTTTAATTATCAAAGCTACAGACTGCATGTTGCACCTAAGTGTGGTCAACTGTTGACCTCCGGAAAAGACCTGCAAAGGCACTGCGGACAGTCTCCGCAGCATTTCACTGCTTCATTGAATTGCTTCATATAATGCCAAGCCTATCTCAGACTTCAGAACTTCAGGTTTCTCTGATGTAAGTCACCTCCAGTGAACTGAAATGGTTATAGGAAAGATTAAGCAAAATTTTAAGTGAGACCTTTCAAATTATGGTCCTTGTTTTGGATTTTCATCAAAATTGAAGTATCTGCACAAAAGTTAATAATGTTCTTTTGCTCACTTCCTGAGAATGAATAATTCATTTCAAAACCACTTTATGGGTATATAAAATTAGAATTACTAAGAAAACAGTATTATTTTCTTATTTTCTTTTTCCTTATTTAGAATTCATATGCTTTTCTTGATGAGTTGTTATTCCTTTGTCTTTCCTCCTTACTGTCACAACAACTCAGGCACTTTAATTGTCTTGGGCATTCAATGCAACTGCTTAAAATATCTACTAGCAAGAATTAATTTTTTAAGAAAATGTATGATGCCTTTCTGTCATTTGTTCAATTAATTATTCACCATCATTACTAAATAAAAAGTACCTGTGGTGCTTTTGCTTGGCTTTCATTCCATTTTGAATTAATGCAGATGTGTCTCGGTTGATTAAAAGAAAGGCAATCCACTAGGAAAGATATTAGCCTGGTTCACAAGAAATGGGAGCATAATTCTAGCACAAGTCTCTTCTGTATTCCCAGACTGGTCATTTATCATTTAATCTGGTAGTTCCAAGGCAAGAATTAAAACACTTTCTGCCCACTGTCAGTTTCTTTGCTTCCTACAGGAATGCAAACTCTCACTGCTGTGCATAGATGTACAGTGAATGGCATCACAGGGCCTCGGTGTCCCTATAATAAAATAAAAAAAATACTTGCCTTCATACGATGTCATGCACAGCTCTGGCACTATATACTAGTGTTATTAATGCCACTGCAATTCTCTTCTGCAGCCTCTCAGTAAGAACAGTCTCCATGCATGGTATTTATGATATCTTTCAGTGGCCATTTTTGGGGCTCATGACTGTGTCAGTTAGGTGTAATAGTTTACACAGGAGTGTTAGCAAGGGAGGGTATGAAGTTCATGAATAGTAGGGATCACAGTTTGCCAAGAGTAGATAAACGGTGGAGATTTTTTCTTAGATGGTATTAATTTGGGTATATAATATTTGAAACCTGATTTTCAGAACTTACAAGCATCACCCATTTCAAGTGGAGGCAAGGCAGCTCCGTCTGCTGAGTCCAGGACATACATGTGTTGTTTTATCGAGCCTTTCCTATAGCGTGACCTTTTTACATATGTTGGTTAACATTTGGTGGGCATGGGTACATGGAAGGTTTTCCAGCAATGTTCTATGGCCATGTGATTGTTTTTGATTAGGCATCTAAGAACTGAATTCAGTAGCAAAAGCCCATAAACAAAGGTGAACATTCACTTAGTTTCCTTTGTAAAGAGACAGATGCATTTACAAAAAGTCTGAATATATCTTTTGTGAAGTATATTCTCAAAAATGTGTAAGTTACCAACAAGCTTGAATCTATTTTTGGTAGTCCCTTCACAGAATTACAGAATAATTTGGGTTGGCAGGGACCTTTAAGGTCACCTAGTTCCAAACCCCTGCTATAGGCAGGGACATTTGAGGAACCAAAGCTAAGACTCAGTCTTTCAGAAGGACCCAGGAGTCCCAATCTCTAGAGCATAACTGAAAATATATATTTCTTATTATTATAAATGGTTGTTACTTGCAGGGTGATTAATCTCATTTTTAGCCAGAAATATCATGCACTTCAGCTACCTGAAAGTTATCCAGTGGTTGTTATTAGGCTTCTTCTACTGATAAATAAAACATATGACCAAGCCTTTAAAATACTGCTGAATATATTGGTCTTGAATTCTGTTATATCTGCTTCCCAGTATTTCGTGAGTGACTTCTACCTACACTTTTCCACCTGCGCTTAAAGGCTAAGACCACAGCAAGACAACAGTAAATATGAGGTTGATGACTGAATTATAGAACTCCCAGATATGGAGAAATATGAGGGGGGGAAAAAAAGAGAAAAAGTCAGAATACAGAGTTGTTTCCTGATCATTTATGTCCAGAAACTTCTGAAACTAATTCTAGCAGTAACACTTGGTGTGGTGGGTTAGTCTTGGCTAAC
Source organism: Bambusicola thoracicus (assembly GCA_002909625.1). Classification (NCBI taxonomy): domain Eukaryota; kingdom Metazoa; phylum Chordata; class Aves; order Galliformes; family Phasianidae; genus Bambusicola; species Bambusicola thoracicus. The sequence continues at coordinate 10,744 of PPHD01005744.1, read as the reverse complement.
CTTGACTGCTTACCCATCTGCTTGCTTGCTCTTCTCTCTAGTGGGATGAGGAGCAAATAGAAGGAAGGTGAGAAGATCTGTACATGAAGATAATGAGAGGTTAACAAGGAAAGTGAAAGATGCATACATGAGCAAAGCAAAAAAATAGGCATTCCTTCACTTCCCATCAGCTGGCAGATGCTCAGCCACTTCCTGGAAAGCAGAGCCTGAGCAAGTGCAACAGTTGCTTGGGACAATGAATGCTACTCCAACTGCGCCCTGTTTCTTCACCCTTTCCTTGAGCTTTTATTGCAGAGTACAATGTCATATCGTATGGGATATCAATTTTTGCATTTCAAGTCAGCTATCACAGCTATGACCCATCCCGCTCCCTTGTCCAAAACCATTCATCCCTATACTCACTAAATTGGATGGGGAGAAAAGGGTAGAGTAGGAAATATGGTAGCCCTTAATGCTTTGCAGCAACAGCCTAAGATTTATTTGCATTACCAGCACTTCTTTGGCCACAAGTCCAGAGCACAGCACCATATGGGCTGCTATGCAGAAAGTTGACTGCATCCCAGCCAGACTGAGCACACTTACAAAAGGCCTATTTTCATTGTTTTTTTTTTTTTTTTCCTGGCTTAGAAGTTACTCATTACACTTAATGCAAAATATTCTGATTTCCACAAAATGTAATATCAAGAAAGCTGAAAACAGGTAAATAATGCATTCCTCAGTGGAATGAAAAGAACCTTCATTTGAAAGGGGCAGAAAATAAGTCACTATGAAGTGTAGTAAGAAAATGGTGAATTTTTATACCAGAAGATTGTCTGTATCTCTCTATTAATAGATACTGAAGTGGTAGGGTGATATTAAATTGCTGCTAGTCTGTATCCTGAAGCCCTGATGATGAGAAGATATGGGGTAAGCTATTCTGATAATAAGAAAATTAAAACCTCTAAAGAAAATGAGTGGAAGATCTTTTATATCACATGACAAAGAGAGACTTCTGTAGATCTTCTTTGCAAATGCAGAGGAAAGCAGTAAGTAATCACTACTGTACCTCCTATCTGGATTGCTAGTACAGTGACTATTTTAATGAGCATGTAAAACTGAGATTTTTATTTTGGATCATATTTTATGAAACTACAGTGCAGAGTTCTCTAAGGCTGAGTTTCATATCACTGCAATGAAAACCTCACAAAAAAAGATTGTTGTTACAGGCTTCATACCCTGTCCTTCCAAATTCAACGCAATCTGTTCCTCAGTTGATTGTCCTGTAGCAAACAGCTAACTGGCACCTATCCTGGTCCATTTATTGACATACACAAAACATATCCTAGGACATTAAGTGCTAACCACCAACCTGCAAAGACACACAGAAGCTATGACCCAGCAAAACTGAAGGAAAATCCAGAAAACAGCATGGACAGGGAAGGGCTCTTGGAAGAAGTAGCTATCAAACCCTTAAAATATTCCATTCTGTAATTAACAAGGAATTTGGGCCACTTATTTGTTTGGTGACTCATTGGCAGAAAGCGTAACCATTTAAATTCCTGCACCATTTTCCTACCATTGATTGTAGCGAGGTGCTGATCTCAGTTAATGGAATGGTTATATTTCATATTTCAGACTGATTTCATGTTTAGGAATGACCCCTGATTTAGGACCCTATGTTTAGGATTCCGATGATGTTGAAAGTGTTGCAATGGGGTATCTGAAAGATGACTTTAACCCAGAGACCCTTATCTGTGCCAGTAGAACAAAACAACCTGGACTGTATCCTCTTTTTATCTCAAATGTATGAGCAGATGTTGGGACCACAACCTCTGCTGTCCCAGCGTTCATCTACAGGTGCCTTTCCCTTCATCAAAGTGTATTTCAGTGCTATTCCAGGCACCTCTGTACAGCTTGAAAAGATTCAAGCCTACGATCTCATGAGGAGATGTATCTTCCTGTCCTGGCAACCACCTGCGGACCCATTTGAGAAGTCTGAACTTTCTTGTTCAGTAAAACTGTATATTTCATTATGGTGAGAAATCTGTGGCTGAGGCAGGCTGCCTGTTAGTGGTTACATCTGTATATCACTAAGGGAGAAGCCAGAAGAGGTAATATCCAGCCTGATATTTCTCTGTATCAGTGGGTGGTGGGCAAGGGCACAAGGCCAAGGGTGGAAACTGAAAACTGAGAGAGTTCTGGCTCACAGGCAGGCATGCTACAAATGGAGTTGGAATGGCAACTGAGCAGTTTTGTATCACTGAAAAGAGTTGGCAAGGCAGCATTTAAAGTTTATTACATAACTGGCTTTGGGAAAAAAAGCAGTTAATGAGGAATATTACAAGTAGGGCAAGGGATCCGGGACAGTATTATTTTTATGCACACAGACTCCGAGTTAGTAAACTGGCGAGTGAAGACACAAGAGCACAGCAGAGGAAAAAAAAAGCTATAAAGAGAACATTATCTTTAATGTACATATCTGCCAATCAAACACTATACCAGTAGTTGTAAGAGGTGACCTGATTGCTTGGTCATTAACACAGCAGACTGCCTTGTGGGGAATATGAATCCAAGTCCAGTTGTCTGAATATAATAGAAACTTGGCAGGGAAGATCTAATAATGACTTCAGCTACGTAAGGAAAAACAAGGGAGAAAAAAACCCACAAACTCCCAGTCCACCTGAAGAAACATGCCACTTTTTATATGCTTAAAAGAACACAAACAGAAGGATGTCTGAATTAGAATGGAAGTCTATTCATACAAACATGTAACAATAAACACTGGAGGCACATTAGTGCCCACCAATTTTACTATAGATCAAAGCACCTGGTAGCAGTAACTGCTTTTTTCCCCCTGCTTTTATTGAGCACTTTGCACTGCTGCTCCATGACTGCAAAACTACTAAGTATATTGGAGTAGAGTTGATGAATGAGTCATTGATTCAGTCAATCAAAATTAGGACTAAAATTACACTTAATATGCAAAAGGTTTTGGTTATCTTTCTGCTTTTAACATACTGTACTATAAAGCCTTTCTTTTTCTATAGTGGAAGATGAATTAAGAGCCACTGAGGAACAATGTCCTATATAACAGAATAATGTTTGTATTAATTACATTTTCATTATCTTCAGCAGCCTGTGGGTGGAGTGTCTTGCTACACTTTGTCCAGGTTAGAAGAACCATTTCAGTATGATTATTTTTCCTAAGTTCTTCTCATTCATGTTCTTAAATCTCATGTTTTGACTGTAAGAAACATTCCACAATCTGCTTCTGATAAGAAAACAATATATTACAGTGTTATTGGTGAAAATTAATGAAAACATAAAATAAATAAATAAATAAACATGATAGAAATTATTAGGTTTATGTAACAAACTCAATTATTTGATTTGCATTGAATTTATGGGCTAAATAATATTCCCGTACTAAATTAAAGACATCTTCATGCCGAAAGAAATAACAGTCAAACAGCAAAGATTTTGCATGGGAAAAAAATGCTAAAACAATTACATTTAAAATTTCTCTCCTTTTATTTCCCACTTAACCACCCTTGAATTTCAACTGCTAGAAAATACATCATGTGGCAACCCATATCACTGGGATATTATCACACCGTTACAACTCATACAGGTATAGAATTATTTGTTTAGAGCAGTAGAAATTACATTCAATTCAGAGACTTGATTTCTTTCGTTTAATGGGACAATTACACAAAATTGAGCAAACTCTTGCTGCTGTCTCCATCTCAATCTCCAGGGCTTTAACCCTATGTTTGTATATGAACCTGGTGAATTTTTGCGATAAAGTCTGGAAGCAACTCTGAATGAATTGGAGTGAGAAACAACACTGAGCTACTAGACAAATTTTAGAAGGTCAAATATAAATATTTTAAAGCTATTTCAGTTTCCAAGCCTCAGACAGAAAAACAAAACAACAAGAAAATAAGCAAAACAATGAAAAAATAATCCATTAAACTGTTAAGCTGCACAGGCAGTTGGAATTTAACTCTTAGCATAGCTGTTGAGAACAGAGATTTTAAGAAGGCGTAGTGGCAGTTCAACCTTTATAAGCAAAGGCAGTAGTACTCCCTAGATAAATCTGCTGACAGATTTTCTGGGACAGTTATGATTAGCTGTGTATCACCTATCATTCAAGCTGGCAGAAAGGTTTTTATTCAATGTTAGGGAGGCTGTTTTTGTTACAGACATCTAGGTTCATTCTGGAGGTTAGAAGGAGCTCCCTAAATCTGCACCAGTTGCTCCACAAAGTAACACCTGACTCCTTCAGCAGAATACTGCTGCTAAGCACAGAGCTTAACAAGGGCTTAATAAATGCTTCTAGAGTTTAATATGCAAAATAAGCATTGCAGAACTAACACAGTATTTACACAAGCATGAATCATATGTTCCTCTTTTTTTTATCCCATCAGTACAGTTTAGAGATGGGACCACTGAAAATGCCAAAAACGTGTAAAAGAGACGGATAGTAGTGCAAGGAACAGTTCCAGGAATCCAGTGTTAACAGTGCTGCTACAGTTCATGCTGTGACTTTGGTGCTAGCTTGAGTTGTTGCAGCAAACTAGACACATATCCTTCCCTGGTTGGCTTTTTATCATAAGAATTGGTCACAACCTACCTCCTATAGGAGCTTCACTGCTCCTATAATTACCATCGATAAGACTGCATGTTTGTCATGTCACATTTTCATTTTAACACATACGTATGTATGAATACACCAAGGTTGAAAGTCAGTATGATCTTGTTTTTGGAGGATGAGTAATGGGAAATGATAGGAAATGCAATGGTAAACAACTGGGAAAAAATCACAGTGAAGCTTGAGAAGGGCAGGGAAAAAATTCTGTCTACATCAGACTTAGGAAACAGCAAATAAGTATAGAATCCTCCATAATGCCAGGCTCTTACTGGGCTGTACGCAAATGCAGATAGGAAGGGACAGAAGCGCAGAGCCCAAAATATTTCCTTCTCCTTGCAGAATCAGAAACATGAGGTGAGCCTGTGAAGGCATCTCATGGTCAGTCTTCAGCTTTTGAATGCTGAAGATCTCCCTTCTCCTCATAGGAAAGAAGGGCACAGCTGAAGCTGCAGTCTATGTCTGTGACTTGTCTCTTAATTGCAAAGGCACAGAAAGCTCTGACTTCTGGTTGAGACAGAAGGAAAAATCACACAGGGTTAACAGTCAACTGGCAGTTTAAGTATGTAGCACCAGGAAAAAAAAAGTGATATATAATTCAATGGGGGGAGAAACGTCAGTATTATATTCATGTGATCTTATCGGGGACATAATGTCAAGCACCATAAAAGGGAAATGTGATAAGATTGCAGTATTACTTTTAATTGTAACTCAGAGCTTCTTGCATGAGGCCTGCCTGCTTTTCTCCTCCTCTCCACCCCTAATAATGAGAAAAATACTACTAGTCTGTTAGCTAATAGTTCTAATTATCACTTACAAGCTCTTATTCATTGCACTCTGTTGTTTTCAGGGGAACAAGAACATCACACAAACTCTTCTCGCTGAGCAGCAACTTCCAGGGCAGAAACATGAACATGGTCTAGGATACACCCAGAAAATTGCAGACATTAAAACCCAAGAACATCCATTGATCATGAAGCCTGTCTCTCTGCTAAGGGAGGCACATTTCCAGCAGCATGCTTTCTAGTCTTTCTTCCAGAATAATGTTAAAAATACCACTGGTGAATCATCCTTCCAAGTCTCTCAGGAGACAGTTCCTCAAAGGAATTCACTTTCTTTTTTTTTGTTTGTTTGTTTGTTTTGCTTTGGTTTGATATTATTTTATTCTTAGCACTATTTTCTCTAACAGCATTAAATACTTCTCCCTTTGTGTTGTTTGCAATCTTCACAGTTCCCTGACACAGCCTAAGACTCATTGCTGCTACACACCCCTCACACACACCCCCTCACACTCCCATGCAGCCAAGGCCTTATTGTAGAGTCTCTAGGGATGCAGCATCGGGACCATACATGAGTCACAAGACAGATGCCTCTGACCAGAGAGATTCAAAGCAAGAGAGCAGCAGGAGTAGGGCTGCAGTGAGCTGTGTGCCCTTCACCTGCAGTACCTGCCCACCTGCCCTGCAGCCGCCTCCCTCCTGCTGACATGTTCCCCCAACCCTCTCAGAAACAGGCCTATCCTGCCTATCACTCCAGCCAATGTGACACCTTCATGATATACCCATATAAGCCAATATAGTACTGTGTCAGAAGCTAAACCTAAGCAAATTCAAGAGGTTTATCTGAACACTGTTCCTTGTTCTGCTTAGTCAACACATACCTAATTTAGTAGCTTTAATCCATCTACTCAATCCTCATAGTCCTTGTGTAATTCGTTTGTTGTTCTTTGCTAAATTCTCCCCAGCCGATCAATATCTTTCTAGTTAACATAGTGCTGAATACTGCCCAGTATTTCAGAAGCAGTCACAAGAAAAGTACCTCTATTGTTCATTGGACTTGNCTGAGTACTCACAGGCTGAAGCTGACATTGATGGCTCTGTTGGGAAGTTCCATTGTTGTTAAAAATGTTGCAGAAATCCAGATTAAGAATAGGAAGCTACGGGGTGTTCTGTGGGAGTGCAGATTTTGCTGAAAGAAAATAAACTGTTAATCCCAAACACCAAAAGCATTGCTACGAAGATGAAAAAGAAAAAGATTAAAAAAAAAAAAAAAAGAACTACAAAAAACTCAGAATTCTCTCTTGGCATTATATCATTCCACTGTGAAGTCAGCAAAAAAGACAGCAACATTTCACTTCAGCCCACTGAATTATGCCCATATCCAAAATTAACTGGTACCCTATGTTACAGGCAGGCTGAGTAAATAACAAAAATAACAGGTGAGACTTCGTGATGAATGCTAACACCTGCTTATATCGCTAGCTACTTTAAGTGTTAAGATTTCAAAACCTCTGTCAGATTTGGCAAAACTATTTTAGAGAGGGCCTTCTCACTGTATTGGAAAGACATGTGAGCATGAAGTATCTTCTGATCAACCTCTGCCTTCTCCTTTACTTTTTTTCCACTTTGGGGGAGTTGGAGAGAATTCTTTTTACTTATCTTCCACCACTTCCTTCAAAAAGGTTTTGTGGTGCTCCTACTATTTAGGATTTCAAAGATAAGATATCCAGGAATGCCAGGGCACAGAAGTTGAAGGACAGTGTTTTTGCCCCTTGTGCCAGTTATACACATTATTGTAAAAAGTAGCAAGTAGTTCTCAGGAAAGTAGTATGGAGAGCTGTAGGCAATCCAAGAGACTCCTGGACTGCATCAAGGATAACCTCCTGAGTCAAATAATAGTACTGGACCTGTTGCTCACCAATGCAAATGAACTGATTGACATCAGGATTGGAGGCTGCCTGGACTGTAGTGACCATGCCATGGTTGAGTTCATGCTCCAGACAGATATGAGACAGGCAAAGAGGAAGCTACATTTTAGGAAAGCTAACTTCCAGCTCTTCAGGGAGTTAGTCAACAGAACACCCTGGGAAACTGTCCTTGTTGGTAAGGGTGCAGAGCAGAGCTGACAGATCCTTAAGGAAGATTTCCTTAGTGTACAAGAGCTTTCCATCTCCAGGTATAGCAAGTCAGGATAGGAAGGCAAGAGTCTGGCATTGCTGAACTGAGAAAGAAGAAGAAAGGCTTCTACAGGTGCCTCAACCAGAAAAGGAAAGTGCGGGAGGGCGTACCCCCACCTAGTGAGTGACATAGGCAGGCTGGTAACAAGGAAAAGGCTGAGGTACTAAATTTTTTGCCTAAGTCTTCTCTGATAACTGCTTGTCACAGAGCCCTCAAATGTTTGGTTTGGTAGGAGGGGATTGGGGAAGCAATGTCCCTCCCACTGTAACTGAAGATCAGGTTCATGACCACCTGAGGAACCTGAACATCCACAAGTCTATGGGTCCTGATGAGATGCATCCCAGACTGTTAGGGAATTGGCTGATGAAGTCACCAGGTCACTCTCAGTGATATTTAAAAAGTCGTGGCAATCAGATGAAGTCTCTGGTGACTGAAAAAAAGGCAACATTACACCCATTTTTGAAGAAGAGTAAAAAGGGTAACCCTGGGAACTGTTAACCTGTCAGTCTTCCCTCTGTGTCAGGAGAGACCATGGAGCAGATCCTCCTGGAAGCTATGTAAAGACATATGGAAGACAGGGAGGTAATACAGGAGAACCAGCATGGCTTCACCAAGGGCAAATCCTGCTTTTTACGATGGTGTCACTCCTTCAGTTGGACAAGGAAAGAGCCAGTGATGTCATCTATCTGGACTTCAGTAAGGCATTTGACGTGGTACCCCACAACATCCTTCTCTCCAAATTGCAAAGATATTAATTTGATGGGTGGACTGTTCAGTGGATGAAGAACTGGCTGCAGGGTTGATGGTCAGTGGCTCAATGTCTGGGTGGAGATCGGTGATGAATAGCATCCCCCAGGGGTCAGAGCTGGGACTGATACTCTTTAATATCTTCATCAGTGACACTGACAGTGGGGTCAGGTGCACCCTCAGCAAGTTTGCTGATGACAACAAACTGTGGGGTGCATCAACACACTGTAGGGATGGGATGCTATCCAGAAGGACTTAGACAGGCTTGAGCAGTGGATCCAGGTGAACCTCATGAGGTTCAACAAATCCAAATGCAAGGTAATATACCTGGGTCAAAGCAACCCTCACTCTATCAACACAAGCTAGGGGATGAAAGGATTGTGCACAGCCATGCCAAAAAAGACCTGGGGGTACTGGTGGATGGGAAGCTGGACATGAGCCAGCAATGTGCCCTCACAGCCCAGAAAGCCAAATGTATCCTGAGCTGCACCAAAAGAAGTGTGGCCAGCAGGGCGAGGGGGGTGATCCTGCCCCTCTACTCTGCACTAATGAGGCCTCACCTGGAATACTGCATCCAGATGTGGAGTCCTCAGTACAGGAGAGAAAAGGATCTGTTGGAGTACATCCACAAAAAGACCATAAAAATGATCCAAGGAAAAAAAACCACTTCTCCTCTGTGGACAAGCTGAATGAGTTGGGGCTGTTCAGCTTAGAGAAGAGGATGTTCCAAGGTGACCTGATAGTGGCATTTCAGCATCTAAAGGGGAGCTATAGGAAAGAAGGAGACAGAGTCTTTAGCAGGGTCTGTGGTGATAGAAAAAGGGGAAATTGTTTCAAGCTTAAAGAGGGTAGAGTTAGGTTGGATATAAGGAAAAAGTCTTTTACAGTGAGGGTGGTGAGGCATTGGAACAGGTTGCCCAGAGATGTGGCAGTTGCCCTTGTCCCCAGACACTTTCAAGGCAAGGCAGGATCAGGTCCTGGGCTGCCTGATCTAGATGTTAATGCCCTTTTCCATTGCAGGGGAGTTGGACTTAATGACCTTTACAGGTGCCTTCCAACTCTGAGCATTCTATGATTCTAAAAAGTCACAAAGATCCATCACAGAGTCGTTTTTTTCTCTGTTAAATGAACTAAATCTGAGTTGATAGGCAAGAGATCAGATAAAATTGGATATCTGTCAATAACTGGAATGTCTTTTTTTTTTCCCTCACAAGTGCTCTTTACCAGACATGCTTACATCTTCCAATAAAAAAGTCCTATGTAGGACATTCAGAACGTAATGCTTTCCTCTTTATTTCCATGGAAACCACAGTAGATACAGAAAGCACAATAATACTATTTGATAGAGAAAAAAAACGCTGTTTTCAACATAGTCACCATGATTACCTCTGCATTTTTGCCAGCAATGAACAAGTCTGTGTGCCATGCTCATAAATATCTGCAGCAGCAGAGATCACCACTATCGCTGTCAGCATTGCTGAAACTCACCACGCACCACCTCACTGTGCTCACATCCATTGTTTGGCCTCCATTAACATTCAGCAAGTGTCAATGAATGTCAGTGGGTGACATTTTTTTCTGCAAGGAGGAATTCAGCTGCACCCCTTTGCTTCACATGCACTTCCATGTCGAATGCCATTGTGTCAGACTGCAACTCTGCTGCCACTTGTCACACAGCAACAAAACAGGATAGGATACTGGTGCGAAGATGCAACTTCTACTGCCATACCACCAACATCCGTCTCTGACACTGTGGGCCAACATCATGAAATAGGAAACCATTGCTTTCGGAGAAGCCCTCTTATTTTATGTCACTCAGGTACATTTATGCAGTAATATGAATACGTGTACATATGTTGATATATATTAATCCACCTGTGTGTAGATGTAGATACCTATATACACATATATATGTGCACACATTTATATTTACAGGCATGTGCTACCCAGATATTTGTTACTTCTGCTGCTTTTCTGTGCAAATGATTGGAAGTTACCATTTTCAGCATTAATGCTTCAGGTGATATGATTATGACCTTGCATGAGAAGCTCATTTTTCATTAACAAAGAAAAGCATATTTCTAGCACTTTTGGTGTATACCTTGAAAAAGTAAATGAACATCAAAGAGGAAAAAAAGAAATTTATAAAGAATGCTTCATTCTTAAAATCTCAGAGATTTCAAATCCCTTGCTTTTTCAGACTATTTTTTAGTTTCCCTGTGCATTCTGGTCAGGATCTATGTCATCTTCCAGAAGCAGAAAGTTTTTTTCACTTGGGAAACTTTGCTTCCAGAACATGTAAAAACAACTGCTGTCATCAACTGCTATGTAATCCATGTAATCCAGCTTGCTCACTCTTCTAATAGGTATAGCAAACATCTGGAAGTTACATACATCATCCAGTGCAAAA
>PPHD01005743.1:6838-25810 GCA_002909625.1 Bambusicola thoracicus | reverse complement strand
CAGGCACTGGAATGCACTGCCCAAGGAGGTGGTGGAGTCACCGATCATGGGGGTGTTCAAGAAACGTTTGGATGTTGTGTTGAGTGATATGATTTAGCTGGGGAGTATTGGTGATGGTTGGACTGGATGATCTTTTAGGTCTTTTCCAACCTTGATAATTCTGATTCTGTGAACTATGTTTTATCAAAGCAAGAAATGAGTTGCAGGTGTTTTCTGTGAGGAGACTGATTGCTTCAATCTGTTTTGAAATGGCATTCTGAAGGATGACTAAGGGTGGATAAGATTTATAGTGATGTTCTAAGAGACTAGGGAAAGTTGTCAGGATGGAGGCCACACAAGGGATTTTCTCCCAGACTGTAGAGAGTTCTTAAGTTTTACATACAGAACCTGGAGTGCAGGCTTCAGTGTATCCCACCCCTGTCCTGACTCAGTGAAGGGGATCTATACCCTATCAGCCTGAAAATTTCCTGTCCGGAAACACTCAGAAGTATTTTGCTGGCTGTGTTGTTGATTTGTGTTTTCAACCACCACCTCCAACAACAACAAAAACAGCAACTAAACAAAACAATAAAAGAAAAAAATCAAAACTGATTTTTAATTCTGTGCAGTTTATCAGAAACCACTTAGCTTTCTCTCTTCAAATAAAGAGTTGAAGCAAAACAGACTTTTAATTTAACTATGAAATAGAAAATCTGTTTGCTGAAGGAAGAAATAAGCTCTGGCACTACTGTTTGAATTCACAATTCCTCACCTTATATTATTTGGCTCTCAGCCATTCATCGAGACCTTCTATGCTACAGTCTGTTGCTGTTCTAGCCAGAAAAAGGTGATATTCTCCACACACTCTTAGATGTGAATTGAAAAGCAGAACTTAAAAACACTTTGAAAGGCATTAGTCTTGGAGAGACATCTCTGATTCTTGCCAGACAACATCATTGAGGTGTGTGGAAACATCTCTCTATAATTTTTTTTTTTACTTGAGTGGAGGGAAAATGCTCCCTTCCTCCTTCCCCAAAAGGTTGCTGCTCTAAAATGAGCAGCACAGTTAGTGAAATTTAATGAGGTAGATGCACATTCTGCCAACTGGCAGCAGACCTGGTAGCAGAGTTATTCAATTAGTGACGCTTCTTCTGACTCATCTCTTCTGCTCTCCTCTACCCAGCACCTGTTGTCTCTGACTTTGCATGTTACAGCAGCCACAAGGCCAGCCTGGGATCATCTGCTGGACCAGACAAGCTGCAAAGGAGCCCTGGCTTGTTTGTCTCCATAAAAATGACTTTATCTCATGTAAAAGACAGTGAAAAATTTAACTTTTCTTCTTGATTGGAAGTAGCAGTGTCATTTGACATTTCTCCAGTGTAGTTAAATGACTGGGCAAGTACTGAGTCCATTGCTACGAGCTCCACTGGGAATGAAAGAAAATCTTTATCATTTGAGGCAACAGCCAGCAGAAGCCCTTGTTATAGAGGAGATGGAGGTGTCAGTGGAATGTTTAACAGCTATCTCTAGGTTCACCATTAAATCATTAAGCCACCATGGATCAAGGCTATTATCAGCCTAGGACTACGATGGTCTGAGATGACAATGATATAAAGCCATCTACTGTACATAATTCGCAGCACTGGATGACTCTCCAGAGTGTTGTCACAGATTTAGGCCACTTCAGTAAGTAGATCCTACTTAATGGTGCTTTGTTTTCTGTCAGTTGGGAACTTTGCTGAAAGTTTGAAGGCAAAAATTGAAACCAGTGATTTTTGCATATTTACCATCTATACTTGTGCATCCTTGATTGCATGGGAAAATGGGTTACCTTGTGCATTCAAAAGCTTGACAATTACTTGATTTCTTGATACGAAGAGCCCTCTTTGCCATAAGTATTTAAATTCATGTTCAGTCTGTGTCCAGCCCTTTGGAAATAGAAGACATAATTAAACAATGTGGCTGAGAGCTATTGCATGTTCAAGGCTTCAAGTCTGCAAGAGGTTCACATTTGTGTATGATTACATTTACAAGTTATTTTCTAAGAAGTTCCTGACCCCTTGACAATGGAATAATCTTACTATGGGTCATATCTTACATTCAAGTGGCATCCAGATATTTTCGCATGTAGGAGGAACTAGAGCTGCCTCAGCAGCAAAACAATCTTCTGATTTCTGAAGTTTTCTTATTAAGATCAATTGTGATTCATCCAAAACCACTTTGGCCACTGACGGTTTTAGATTTCCTCTGCTTTCTTTTGTTTTTCATTTCCTTTGGGTGCCTTGAGGATTGACTGAGATTTAGTCCTTCCACGTAACTTTGAGCTCACTGTGGAGCTGTGTACAGTTACATCTGCGTAAAAGATGTCGTTATTGTAATAAAATATTAATCTCTACCAACCAAATATGCAGTTCAGGCCCTTCTTTCATAATTCTTTTGTAACTTGCACTTTAAGTAACCTGTAGGCACTGAACAATACCTACTAACTATCGCTACCAAACTGGAAGGAATATATCTGTCTTTGCCTCTCATCTCTTATCAAAGCTGTAGGAATTTAAAGGCCATCCTATTACTGTTTTCAAGGTCTAGTAGACATGTAGCAAGAGTAAAGATCCATTTTTAAAAAAACAATCTAATTCTCCACCTGATTGCTCTTCATGCTTGATTTGTGCGCACAGTACAATGACGTTATTAAGGGTAATCAGTACTGCCATAGTTACTCAGGCAAAGAGAAGCCACCACAGTATCGAACAGCTTTTCACATTTGAATCATGTGAAATAATGTAGTTCCCAGAGAACCCTTGTGGTGTTAAATACAAAGGAGAAAAGCACAGACCAAAACTGTAGTAGGGTCTGAGAACACATAAGTATTAATTATAAAGGATCGTAGGATATAGCCATGGGCAGCTACACCTTCATGAAAAACACTGTGTCTGAATCTAATTTTCAAATAACTGTTACTGTGTGTTCCTGGCATATAGAGATATTGATTGAACATGTAAAAATGAGATGAGATAGCAAAGTGAATCTCTTGGGAATAAAGGACTGTGTGGAAAGTCAATGTGTAAGGTAACTCACTTCTCCTATGGTAGTTCCTATCTGCATTGAGAACACAGAACATGCCATGGACGCAATGTGGAAACATAATACATTCAGAACAGGTAAAAAAAAACCTTGTTTTTAATTTGAAGGTGGTTTGTTTTTGTTTTCTTTTGGTAATATTTTTCCAAATTGTTCTGATATTCTTATATTTAATTTCAGAAACAAACCCAGAAAACTTTAGCAAGGGACAGAAATGGAAAAACATTTGCCCAAATAGAGGCTTATCTGTGCTGTTTAGCTCATGAGAGTGTTTAATGATTTGATGGAAGCTGTGACAATCCAGTAAGCCTTATTTCTGGATAATGAGGCCCAGCTTTTTCTGTTTGCAGGTATTATCAAAGCAATACAAAGCAATAGAGATTAAGAGTAGTGTTCAGGCCTCATTACTACTCTCTGATAATAAAAAAGACATTTTGCAATTGTTGAATTTGGTTCTAAAATTTATTTTGAAGAAAAAAATTCACAAAGTTTTGAGAAGAGTTTAGAATTAATGCAAGACATAACATATTGCTAGTGTATGTTCACCGAGTAAGATAATGCAGTTCTCTGTTTACTTTAAACTTGAGTGTGTCAGGCAGGTAGCCAACAGTCCACTTTCCCCATCGTGTGCATCTACTTTAGGCAGACTTTTCTGATCATGAGTTTTGCATTCTTTGACTGTTAGAGCTGCTGCAGTCAGGCTCACTGTGTGATCACCCTTGGTGAGATTTTCCACAAGTCTTTGCTTAAGGTACTTGCACTGAATGTGCTGTTAATAAAGGTGGAGATTTCTCCAGTAGCCATCTTTTTAGTTTGAAAAGGAGAAGACACTCAGGTTCTTCATAGGCTTCATGCTATGCCATATTGTAACAGGGAATTGCTACTCTAAATGCCTCGCCCCTGGAGTTCACTGAATCAGTGGGAATATTTCTATTGCCTTCGATGTGCCTAGGATGAGCACTCTGCAGAGTACCTTGAACACATCATAATGAATCTGACTTCGTGGCAGCCCTGAGAGATAGATATCACTATCCTTGTTACTGATATGGAAATAGAAGTCTGGAAAGCTTATGTGAGTTGCCTATGATCATAAAACAAACCTGTGGGAATGCTAAGAAGCAAGCATTTGCCTCTAACCCCATTTTACCTACAAGGCCACTCTGGTCCATTAGCACCACACATACGACTATCAGCTTGCTTCCCCAATCTTCATGGAGTTAAATAACAGCCCCTATAACTGCTGCCTATGTATTCAGCTTTGCAATGACCTTGCCTTACTCACAGTGTGTGTTGGTCAGATCCCAAAGGTCTACCCAGATAGCAGCCTTACTGCTGAGTGCCTGAGGCCTCTCATCCTTCCCTGAACTCCTGGCTGTTGTGGGATTGAGGCAGGGCAAGAAGGGTGGCTCAGTGAAATGCTGGGTCTAGGTACAGTTGTTTGGTCTTCTGATGTGGCAGTCCCTCTGTAGTGTGAGATCTGCACAGCAGAGGGCATTCATGTTGTTAGTACTATAGAGTTTGTCACTGTTAACTAAGGCACAGATACGAACACTAGGACAGCACATTCATGAACAATATAATATTTGGTTGGTTGCTCATAAATAGAGTAATATATTTTTATTGTAAATTGCATGATCACACAAAAGTATGTCTCTCCAGGGAGAAACAGGCAAGCAGTTTGGGTCTATGTGAAAGGGCATTTTTTAATAAGATGTACTGGGCTGAAGTAAGGTTTATTTACTGTAGATAAACATGTTCAGACTATGCATCTACTTCCAGAAAGATCTAGAAACTTTCTGAAGTGGCAGACTACACCTGACTATATGGCCAGTGTGTTTTCTGTGTGACAGAAACCTTGCCTGATATTTTAACTGTTTTACAGGGGCTCCTCTTCTGAACATTCAAGCTGAGGAAAAAAGCAATTAATGCACTGGTCCCAGCACACAGTGTTAGGATGGATTAAAAAAAAAAAAGGCATGAAGATTAAATGACTTAAAAATAGTACTCTTCCACTAGACTATTACTAACAAGCTGTACTATCTTTGAAACAAAAAATCAATATGCCCATCAGAGACACAGACTTTATAGTACTATTAAAGGTGGCGTTAGGGGGTGGGGATCCTGAATTTCTTATATTTTGCAATTACTCAATAAGACATTTAATCAGGGAAGTGTTTCTGCAAGCAGAAAGGCTGCATAGTGTCATTTTACAGTCTGTACCAATCTTGCTACTCGGTTGTGTCTGATAATTGAAGGCAGGGAAGTCAGCTGATCTCTCTGGATCCTGGTTTAGCCTCTGTGTCCACTATTGCTCATCCTCCTGGCTCAGGGGGAGCGGCTGCCTTTGCAGCCCATCCTGAAAGCTTCTGCTGGGCTGCTTCTTTTGGAGTTAAGGACCAAGGGCTTACTGCTTTGAAGGGCTTAAAATTTCCTCTTCTAGGGGAAAGAACTGCCATTTGACTTCCTTTCCCCCTGGGCTCTTCAGATCCGGCATTTCTCTGTAAAGTTAATACCTGACCTGAGAACCAGAACATCCAGGTGAATCCCAGATTTCTGGCAAGTCTGCAGGTTTGACTCCCTGTTAAGTAGCGCAAGGGGTTTGACTGTTCTGACCTTGCTGTCAGGAGGGATATACATCACACAAGTTCCCAGAGGAGACAGTTGTGTTTAATGGCTGCCATCTGGCTCCACTCTACCTGGGGCATGAGATGAGTGTATGTATGTGTGTGCATTTTGAGAAAAAGGTTTACACTTGCACCAAGTACTAACCAAAACAAGGTCTCTGCAGTACTACATACAATGTCAAGATGACAAGAAACATCTGAATTCACAGTGGAATTAGAAGAGTTCAGTTGGAAGGGACCTACAAAGATCATCTAGTCAACTGACTGACCTCTTCAGATCTAACAAAAATCAAAACTTGTCTTTTCAACAATGACAGCCATGGGCATCAACTACCTCTCTAGGAAGCCTATACAAGTGTTTGGCCAACTTTAATGTAAAGAACTTTTTCCTAGTATTCAATCTGTCTGCAGCTGTGTGCCATTCCCACCTGTTCTGTCATGGGTAACCAGAGAGAAGAGACTGGAACCTCCCTCTGCTTCTTCTCCTAAAGAGAGCTGCAGAGAGAAGAAGGTTGCCTCTCAGCCTCCTCTTCCCTAGAGTGGAAAATCCAAGTGTCCTCTGCCTCTCCTCATAGACCTTCCATCCCTTTCACCAGCTTTGTTGCCCATATTTATCATGCTAGGGCGTCACTTAATGAACTGTTGAGTGTATTTGTCCAAAGTAAAGTGGCTGAGGGAGGGTAGGGCTGTGTAGGTTCATTAAATTTCAGAAAGAACAAGCAGAAGTATGAGTATAATTAGAAACTGTCGTTTAAAAGAAAATGACAAGATAGTTTCTACTAGACTGTAAAATGTTGTGCCCAGTGGGGACAATTTGAACTTATTTGTTCAAGTTCAAACCATTCTGTTTGGACGTCAGCTGCCTCCCATCGTGAGAACTTGACTGATTATCTTGTATAAATGTGCATAATTTGTCATTATTCATAATGCAGTTAATTTACTTCAGGCTAAAACTTTCAATCTATTCACATTAACACATTTTACAAAGAACAAGAGAAGGGCACTGAAATGACACATGCACACCTCTTCCATAACTAAGATCCTTTTCTGCTGGGCAGCAATTCAGAGCTGACAGTCTGTCCTGAGGACATGTGGAAATATTTAACATCCACAAAAAGCATCTGCTGTTGCTTTGGTTTTTCCAGGTATAGTTCTGCTACAGTATGCAGTGTCTTAAATTCTGGGCTGTTTATGAATGCAGATAGGGATTTGCCAAGAGAATTAACAGAGCTACGGTGCCTCTCATCCATGTGTGAGCTATTTACCAAATTATAACTTCCTTAAATCTCCCACTAACATAATGTTTGAAAGCCAATATAACCAATAGATTCCATCATTCCTTAACTTTTTTTTTTTTTTTTTTTTTTTTGGTGTCTGGGTCTAATTTGTCTCAGAGCAAAAAGTATTGCAAGTTTAGTTTGACTGTGGATGGAGCTATCTTCATGTTTCATACTGAAGTCCATCTTCCTCAGATGGAGATACGGTGTCTGAGCTGTCAGACCTCTTCAACAACTGGCTGCCTCCATTCTGAGCAGAACATAGACACTGTCCTGAGCATGCTAACTGTGGTATCCTAGAGGCAGATGAAGACGAATGTAGGTGAAGGCTCCTTGAAAATACACTAGTCACTTCTCGTAGCATTCATCATAAGGAATTGATACTTGTCACAAGAGATCATGGTAACACTGAAGGAAACTGAAAATGGATTTTCTGAGTACAGTATGAGACTAATAGATTTTGTCTGGCTCAGATTTCTGGTGGTGGAACACTTGGTAAAATCTCCAGCTTATAATTATTCAGTGTTTAAGTGAGTCTTATGGAAGATACGAATGAGACCTTTAATGCTAATTTCTCTATTTCTATGATAATTTTTTGTATCCTGTTCTAATCATCTCATGCATCTGGCAAATATTTTAGGTTTTTATTTCAAATTTAATCTTTACACATACTTATTCAGTGACGGTTGCACATTATTATGAAAGCACGAGTGCAAAAAATGATATTTTTGGATTAATTATTGTTGTATCTGTTAGCAAAAACAGGCAAACTCTTATAACACATGAATTAACAAGAGTAAAATAAATCAAGTGTTCGTGACAAGGAGGGACAGATTTTTTTTCTGTCCTGTAGATAAGGATGAACTAAGGCTTCTCCAGTAGGTGTTTTGTTTTGCTTTGCTTTATGTCAAGGGAGAGGAATGAAACAAAATTTAAATTAAAACAAACAAACAAAAGATAGGAAAAGGACACAGCCAAGAGTAGCTGAAGAGGCACTCATTTGTGGTTAAAGATTTGTGTGAGCATAGGAAAGTCCAGACTCATGATTCTTGCTCTCCTTGGTGTTCTTGGATCTCTTCAATATGCTGCCAGGAGTCTATTTTTGAAGTTCAATGCTGTACCTAGAAGGTGTGGGGATGTATTTTTTTTTCCCCCCAGAGTTGTTTATTTTGACTAATTATTTCTGAGGAGGGGAAAAAAACTGCTGGAAAATGTTCAAACTTACTGCAGTTTAAACAGTTCAGCTGTTTCAACCAGTATGTGGCTGATATTATTCTACAACATAAACTAATTGGAGTTTTATTTGACATATTTCATATGCATTTCTTTTTTCTGATTGATTTCTCATGATCCTCTCTATTTTCTATTGGTGACATTAAAATTCGGTGCATTTTTAAATTGTGATACAGAGGTGCTGCCAGTACAAAGGGCTCTATGTACAGTATAGTCTGGCAATATTTTCTCATTAATTAGGATGCTTGTATTAATTAATTATGTATCCATTTAAAGAAAGTAGAAACTAAGCAACCTATCTAGAGCCTCATTTTAAATCGGTTGCTGGAGTTCTGGCATTAGGACCTGTCATCCACAAATCCACTCTTAATCCACCGCATGGTAAAGGACAGAAACCAGTTTTCACTGTTAAGGGAACCTTACTAATTATGGTGAAGATATTGACAGATGCAATGACAGAAGTGAGAAGATAGAACTTAAGCTTTCAGATTCATAAAAATTAATTGGAAAGCCAAATTACATTTGCCTGAAGTGGTAACTGAGCAGAAAACTGTAGGTTTGCTTGAAAAGCAGATTAGGGCATCAACAGGACTGAGAATGAAAATGGAGACAGGTAAACTGTGCCATCACAAACCTTGTCAGTCCCATAATACCATGTCTTTTTCACTGCATTCTGTAGACTGTTGGTTCACCAGGACTGGTTTGTAGGGGTGAAGTTCAGAAAACATTGGTCGCATTTCCTGGATTTCTCTAAGCCTTTAATGTGACATTTAACTTGTGATTTAGTATCTCCAGTTCCTGAATGCAATAAAAACTAAATTTCTCTAGCTTAGCAGAATTTTATAAGGATAAAATACATCTAGCAGCTTTGAAATGCTCAAATATTTGAGTGGTGACAGATACATAAGTGGCTATCAGAGAGAAGCAAGCATATCTTAGCTACCTCCCATCACCCCTCCTGAAATTAAATTCCACCAGTAATTAATCTGTCTGAATTTAGGAGTTTTATTACATCACGATGCAATAAGGTTAGAGTGGATCATCTGCACTCTTTTCTTCATAACTGTCATCTGCCTGATAATTTCATTGTAATTCATGATCAGTTTCAATAACTGCTACAATAGCCACCTTATTTCCATCAGTACAAATAAAATAGATATCCCCACCCCTTTCACCGTATCTTCCTTGGAGAAGGAGGGGAAATTTGCATTTTAATATCCTTTTCTTTCAAGCCTTTGATTTGTGATCAAGATCACTTGTTAGATATAACCCAGCTTGTACTATCAAATATCTCTGGTCTAGGACTCAATCCAACATAGTCACGTAATAAAAGAGAAGAAAAAAAACCTAAATAATTTGAACTCATTATTCTACTAATCCTTCCATTCTCCCAGGCTCCCTGGAGGTGTATTAGGAGGTAATTGAAAACACTTTAATACACTGAAAAGACATTTGAGACTAATGTAGTCAGCTGTTGGTAACTCTGTATTTCTTCAGCTGTTTAATAATAAGGAAGAAGAGCTCACTTAAAGAAAAAAACAAAGACATTAAAACAAAACCACCTAGAGATAATAATGTTCATTTACTGTAAATAAGTACTAGAAGGATTTCACTGCATTCTCTTCAACGTAATGAGTATTTACCAAGCATTCCATAGAGCACAGGTGGAGTGGGAGAGAAGGACATCTCATGGTTGGTGTAGAGCACTGACATTGGAAGCCCCAGGGATCAGTTTCCATCTCGGTTGCCTGCCCTGTGCACAGTTCCACATCGTACCTCAGGGAATCTACATCATGGGAATCTACCTTGTGTAGGAAGTGTTGTTGTTGCTGCCTCTCTACCTCAGGGAGTTTAAATTAATTATTGCCTCTAAAATGTTCTGAGGTCCTTGGAAGGAAGTTGCTGCAGAAGTTGAAAATGTTACAACTGTTCCAAAATCCTGCAGGAGGAAAAATGTTTAAATACAAATGTCATTTCTCATAGCTAGTGCTTTGGTACAGGATTGAACTATGCCTTTAAAGCACTTGCTGGTCTTAAGGACACTATAAAGCTTCACTTTCCCAAGGAGAATTTAGGGAGAGATTATTATAGCTTTTACGTCTACTTAATAACATATTTGACACTTGGCAGGCTGTGTTTGGGAAGGGGAATCTTTACAGCATCGTTGGACACCTTAGTGCGCGCAAACTGTTACTTTTATGCTTGCAGTCAATTTATGATGCAAAGAGACAGCTTGATCCTACCTATAAATTTATTCCCGTATTTGTGCTGCCTCTGTCAGTTCAGAAATTAAGGCTGATCCAAGACATTTGAGATTCTTCTTGTTTTGAAACAATACTTTGAGTCAATTTAGTTTCCTTATTTTAGTGGAAACATTCAGAGACCAGGCACTGGGCAGAACAATCAGTGCTGGATTCGGGAGACTTGTGCCTCTGGACCATATTACTCAAAGCTGGTCTTGAAAAGTAGCAAAAATTGTTGCTCTGGAAAGTTTGGCCAGTGACTGACACAAAAAACCATGCTGGCTTTGCCTCTGTCCTGAGATATTGCCACACCTGGAGTCGGTGGGCTGTCTTTAGAAACCTGAGAACATTAGGAAGATTTTCAGGTACAGATCAACCTTGTCAACCCAAGGTGGCCAAACTCATCCAGCAAAATAAGCAGAAGTTTACACTACCGCTTCTGCATTTGGACACATTCTAATTAAACAGGAAATGACAGATCACTGAACTTTTAGAAAAGCATTAAGGAAATGCAAGATGTATGAATGATCATCCAGCTCAGAAGTCTGTCTGTTAATACACAAAAACTTCTCCATAGAACCAAGAACTGCTTCTTCCAGTAAACAGTCCTTTTTACACAGACAGGTCCAGCAGGCCAGCAAAGAACAGGCAGTAATTTATTTCCTTACACATCCTTTTGTCATCATCACTAATTAACTTTGATGGTATTAGAACTCTGCCACTTAGTGTTGCCAAAGGTAAATCAGCTGAGTTATATATAATGACAGGCCTCTGGATTTATTTATGCCAGGTTCTTCTTAAGTCTCTAGCTATTTAGAGACATTAATATATTAAATTACTGTTACATTTTAAAGCAGGCTTATTGTGAGCATTGAGTATAGATGGGCATCTCCTTGAATTAAGTGGTCCTGCTATATTATGAACTACATTTTGAACTGTTCTGAGGGAAAAAGGTACAGAACAGAGTCGTCAGCTCTTTAAGGACACCATTCTGAGAGCACAAGAACTCTCCACTCCCCAGCATAAGCAATCATGCAGAGGAGGCAGGAAACTGGCATGGCTGAGCAGGGACCTACTGGTCGAACTGAAGGAAAAGAAGAGAAAGTACAGGCAGTGGAAGCAGGGATGGGTGGCCTGGGAAGAATACAAGGATGCCATCTCGGCATGCAGGGATGGGATCAGGAAGGGCAAGGAGCAGATGGAACTGAACTTGGTGAGAGATGTGAAAAGTAGCAAGAAGGTATTCCACAGGTATGTTGGTCAAAAGAGTGAGGCAAAGGAGCGTGTACCCCTCTGGTAAATGAGAAGGGAGAACTGGATTCAACATACATGGAGAAGGCTGATGTACTCAATGTGATCTTTTCCTCAGTCTTTGCTGGCTGCCAGGCTTCCCATGTCTGTCCCTGAATCTACAGGCAGGGGCTGGGGGGAGCAAAATTCCTCCCCTTGTAAGATTGGAGCAATTCCAAGACCACCTCATGAGGCTGAATGTGTAGATGTCGATGGGGCTAGACATGTATGCCAGGGTCCTGAAGGAACTGGCTGATGTGGTTGCCAAGCCACTCTTCGTCATACTGGAAAAGTTGTGGCAATGTCCCTGGACTTTCCTGATTGGAAAAAGGGAAGCATTACTGACATTTTCAAGAAAGGCGGAAAGGAAGACCTACAGGCTGAAAGGAAGAACTACAGGCTGGTGAGCCTCACAGTTGTGCCTGGGAAGGTCAACAAGTGGCCAAATGAAGAAATGCTCAAACTCCAGACTTAGTGGCCACATGGGAAAATGGCACAGTGACAGAGTAAACAACCTGATATATCTAATTACAAGTAGGAGTAAAAACAACCTAATGGAAAACACCTTAAGTAGAAATATGGACAAATCATAACTGAATAAAACAAGGAGGGGAAGTCTTAGTAGAAAGGTCTAATCTTTACTGGAAACTAGTGGGCAATGCTGTCTCACAGACACCCTTGTCATATTTCCCCTGCCTCATTGGATGAGGCATAAAGGAGTGAATTACCAGGAAGCAATTCTAGCGTCTAGCTAGGCTGCAACTTTCCACCTTAAGGAGAAAGATATACTGCAGCTAAGGCCCCCAGCATGTTACAGCTGCAGCCAATTCTGTGGCAGCTCTGAGGCAATCAGAACAGTTTCTTCGTCTGAACAGTATTTAAATGCTATTGATTTTGAAATGTAATTTAGTAGCTGTAGATAGGAAGCATTTCAGTCTTTGCAATTCATTTGTTCTCTGCAAGCTTCCCATCTCCTAATAAAATTACCCACAATAACAATTAAGGAACTCTCACAAAATGGAAGTGTAGACTCTCACGTAATATAATATCTTCATTCCAGTTTTGATTTTAATGGCATTAACAAATTTTAAGCCATGTGAAGACCTACTCTGCACTTCATAATACTGATGAAGGATGATTATATTTCTCTTCTGTGGTTTCAACAACTGTAAAAAATAAGGTAATAATAATATTGACTTGTGTACCTTATAGGGATTTTGAGGGGATCAGTACTGTTTGTAAATGTGCTCTGAAACTGATGGTGTAAGGGCTGTTAGGAAGCTGCCTTCCTGACAGCTTGACATATTTTCAGAGAGTAGCAATGCAGCTGTATTAAACCATTGAGCAACAACCCCATATAAAACATCTAAATAATAGAACTCACCAAAAATAACTTCACTCTCCTTTTTGTGATGCAATGAAAAGTAGAGAACCATTTTATGTGTCTAAATACATCTTTCATGAGTCTGGACTTCCAGCTGGAATGCAGAGCCGAAAGGCTGAGAGGCATCAGACCTACTTCAGTGTCAATGCTGACAACTGTTATACACAATTACAGGAGTGCTGAGACCCTGGCGAGTATTTCTCTTCAGAAAATGGTGGGCCTAATTTTGCTCTTTCTTACATCTGTGCAAATCCACAGGAACATTTTGAGAGTGAAGCAAGGTAGTTTATTTTAGATCAGTGTGACTAAAATATGACCTAGATTCTCCGATACGCTTTTTCAGAGATTAAATAACAACCTAAGTGGCCAGATTCTGTCTGGCCTTACATGGCTGCTGAAGAGCTGCCTTATCATGGCAGGAGGATTAATAACATCCAAAGGCTATGTCAGGTGACTGCAGTTACTGTTAAGTTGCTTGTGTATGCCAATATCCAGCAGCCTCAAAATTCTTCTGCTTCTATAGTCCCAAAAGTTAGTCATTTCAAAGTTAGCCTGTAGTTCCCAGCAAATAAAAAAAAAATAAAAAAATAAAAATAAAAAAAGGCCTAAGCTCCACTTAGCTGTTTTTTAAAATACAAAAAATAACTATCTAGGAAAGCTCCCATGGAAAAACAATTTGGCTAGAAAAAATTTAGTTCAGATCTCGTATAGGGATTTTATAACCTCAGCTACCCTAATTTCTCCTCTAATAAGACAGGCTGGGATTACAGATCTCTTATCAGCTGGAGCCACTTTCCCAGTGTCTCTTCTCTTCCTCTCGCTATGCTGGTATCTGGTGCTGGTGGAAGAAAAAGTCTATCTATTTGCACATATATATATAATATGTATATACATCATTTATATTTTATATTTATTGGTTATCTGTGATGTTTTTTTTCTTACCTCTTCATTGATTTTGTTAAATGTACTCCAGAGATGACTGCCAAAGCTCTTAAAGTGATACATTTCTTCTTGAGACACCAGTGCTTCTCATAGCATTTCTTTCACAGAAAGAAGCTGGTTAAAAGCCACTGTTTTGCAGACCCTGTTCTTGAAGAGATCTGAGCTGTTCTGTGGGGGATGCAGCATGGTGTAGGTGTTTTTCAATGACGGGCACTTTGGCAAGCTCTGTGACGTTCTTTATTTATCCAGTTGGGGATTTTTTCGTTAATAATATACTTTTCTCTTATGACATCTATGCTGTGTCATGTTCACAAAGCTACAGTGTAGAAAGACTAGCCAGTGCAGCAAGGAGCTGTAACCTTCTGCAAAATATCATGTCCCATGTAGAACATACAGCAAGTTAAGACCATATACTGCATTACCCCCCAGCCAGTTTCCAAATGTTCTTCTGGGACCTAGTGCGCATCTGTGAGAAGCAGAGATCTGCCTGCCTTGGAAATGATTATTTTTTATTATTACTTTTTCATTTCCCAATCCATCGGTATAGGTACGTAGGATGGTGTTCTGTTTGATTCGTTCAAGAGTTTGAAGTACCTGGAACAACATATTTATTCTGGCATTTGGGGTTTTCACTTGAGGAAAATCTTGCCTCTTGTCTCCAGGACTGGTCTCTCGCAGACAGTGATGTTTGGCTGTACGGGCATATTGGTAAGCTCTGCAAAGATTTTTGTAAGATTGATGATGAAGTCAGAAAGTGGTACCTCTGTCTTTTAAGTAAGTGGTATACACACTCAAATGGTATTTTTGTCTTTTGATTGTGTATACTTTTATAAATATATATATAAATTATAAGCTCTAGTTTTCAGTAAGAATGCATCCAAGCATAAGACCAAATTGACAACTGCAGATATAACAGATAAAATTTATGTAAAAACAAGTTTGTCAGTGAAACTTGAGTAGATTTAATGTTTCTTGAACTTTGCAGAAGTCTTTGATGTTCCTTTTTTCAGTAATTTCTCTTTTACATTTATGAATTTGATGTGATGGAGGTAATCCATAAAAGATATGGTGAAGACATAGATCTGTGGGTTAAAAGGACATTTTAACTGTGACTATTGGTTTAATAAAAACAGATTTTTTGAAGATCATTTTCTCTCCCCATAATCTAAAAGGATACTATGAATTCCTCTTTGGTTGCCAATTAAATATAATTGCAGTTTTGTTTGTTTCTGGCTTTACATTATCTCCTATGGACTTTCCATCTTTTATTTTTCATAGAGAGATCATGTGTGCTGCTCAGCATTTCTTTGCAGTTTCGTAAATGCAAAAGCAAAACAAAACAAAAGTGTATTATGAATTACGGTAGTGATATTTGAAAAAGGCACGAACCAGTATTGTCATTGCGTTGGAACAGTAAGAATCAGTTTGTGCTATCTGCTATTGTAGTGGAATAAAATTCAGAGTAATTAAGAGCATAAATAATGAAAAAGTCAAAAGCAGATTATAAATGTTCTCCCTATTTTAAAGCTTGCACAAAGGACATTACTACTATTGTAAATAAAAGTATTATAGGCATAACACCGTACAGAGCATGTGGTTCGTTACATCAGCAAACAGTTGTGCTTTGGCAAGAGGAATGGGCCACGTGGGCTTTATTAATAATATTAATTTTGTCTAATTTTGTAGACTGATTATTTTAATACAGAGCATTCCAGTTAATGCAGTTAATGTGTATGGAGGTACAACTCCAGAAGAAGAGTCACCTCACCCACCACCAAAATTGTTGCTTATTTATCTTCTAATTCCAACCTCATAACCAGTAAATGATAAGCTCTAACGTAAAGCACAAATAATCACTGGTAAATAGTAGTGGCTTTCATTTAATATATAAAAAATCATGGAGAACAATGTCTTACAGTTAGGGTTGGCTGCAAACTGAGTAGAAAATTCTGCTTTCATAAGTGTGCATTCCCCTTTGATATAGGGTACAGTCTGCAAATGAATCTGAGGGAGTGTGTTCTCCAAGAATGTCTGCCTTTCTTGGGATGGGATATCAGATGCTAATGAGTACTAGGAGTGAAATGCTGTCCCATTGAATTCCCTGGATTTATCTTTTGCTTCAGTAGCACCAATCAAAGACAGGATCCATTAATTCAATAGGAACCAATTGTTGCTGTTTCTGTCTTCTTTGTTGATATTGTGGGATAGAAGCCTAGTCATAAGTATTACTAGTACTTGCAAGCATGTACAGAGATTTTAGACATCACAGAAGAGGCTGATGATAGAATAAGTCCAAGATCAAAGCTGCAGAAGTAGTACCGGTACAATTTTGATAGTAGTATCTCTCATATCCCCTAACTTTGCGTTATCATGGAATCATAGAATATTCCAAGTTAGAAGGGACCCATAACATCATTGAGTTCAACTCCTGGCTCTACGCAGGACCACCCAAAATTCAAACCATATTTCTGAGAGCATTGTCCAGATGCTTCTTAAATTCCAGCAAGTTTGGTGACATGGTGCCATGACTGCTGCCCTAGGAATCCTTTTCCAGTGCCCACCCACCCTCTCATTTGGTTATACATTTGTGTTGTAAAGGAGTAAGCAAATGGGGGTTTTGTTTAGATTATTGTTTATATGTATTTGTGTTCAAATTACTGCATACAGATAGGTGAAAAGGAAGATAACTTTCCTGTTTTTGTTAACATTCCTTGCCTGCATTCAGTGCACTGTAAAATCCCAGTGACTAATTGCCAATCATGACTTTTTCCACCTTGATGAGAAATTTGGTGTAATAGGATAGGTTCAGTGGATTGAAAGATCTGGTGCTGAAGATCCTGCATTTGCAAAACATGAAGTTTGTGGTGTTATGTTTAGGCTGAATTTAGTGCGTTGTTCTGGACCAAACATCTTGACTATGTAAATGTTTTGGAGCTTTTTGAATCTGATATGTTGCTGTAAAATTTTGAGCACGTTTGGTATAGGTCTGCAACAGACCTCCTGGTTCAGTTTCCTCTGAAACAGTCTAGTTTGTTTTCACCAAGAAGGCTTTGCAAATGCAAACTGTGCACAGTGAATGGGTATGCTGAGAAGAGTCACCAAAATGCCCTGAACCATAATGCTAATACTAATCTAAGTACAGCCCATGATTGCCCTGTTGCTTACATGGAATCTAAACCAACAGTAGGAAATGCTAACTGCACACTGATTTGAGCCTTTTAATTAATTCTCTGTAGATTCCAAAGAGCCAGAGGGATACTTGTGATAATAGCTGTTGGTAACAGCTAAGGTGGTTCTGATCACTGCTGATAACACAGAGGGAAATAACTGTATTAGTTTTTACTTGTTCAATGAGCCAGTCAGCCCTCTGTTCAGTTGCAATCCCAATAAAATAATAATTAAAAAAAAAAACAGAAGTAAGATGTTACTACAAGTTTAATTAAAGTTCTGAGCTAATTTCACAGTGGAGCTTTGGGTCCTGATAAGAACAGATCTGGAGCCTAATTACTGTCATACCAGGTGGCCTGCTTTAGCTCTAATTGCTTCCCTTGAGCCTGACAAGAGGCTGATTTGGGAAGTCAACTCTGTTTCCAGCAGAATATAGAATTACTATAGGTAAGGATAGAAGGATAGAAATAAATAATTGTATGACTTTCTATATTGGTATGTTTTTTTAAGCCCATTTGTTCCCAACTTGTGTACAACATCTATAGGAAGAGGATCTGAGTAGATCATTCAAGAGGTATTTACAATGGATGTTCCATAAATTAAAACAGTTGGAAGAAGATACCATTAATTTTAATGCTGTTTCAAAATTACTTGCTCAAATTTGTTAACTACAACAAAAGTCAAATATTCTTAACTGAAGGCATAACATGACGGCGTTCAGAAATACACAAGTTAGGTTCAGCATCTTCTATACTAGTTTATACTGGTAAATGAGTTATCTTCTGCTTGACCTAAGGAAAGCTTTTTTAGCACACACTTCTTGCTGGGAATGCTGAGTTATTTTGAATCTGTGAAAAGGAGTATTAGAGCAATGGAGAAAGCATTAGCCCTGAGCCACTATCTAGAAACAAAGGGATTTGTAAGTGTTGAAGGCAACCACTTACTTTCCCATCTGGGGAACATCTGGGATGTTGGCCTTGTATGAAGAACATTTATTTTGTCATTGAGATTAAGAGTGTCAGGAATTCTGCATAGTAGGGCTGGATGCAAAACAGTCATGTCAAGAGAATTTCCACTATTTTAAGGAGCTTTGGGTCAAATCCAAGCTGAATGCATCACTGGATTTGCACCACAGACATCTGTGATAGTTGATTAAGAGTGCAGAAAAAAAATGTGGGTGTAAATAAATAAGTGTTCCCTCTACTTCAGTGATAACTACTAATAATTTTGTTGTGGGAAAGTCAAGCAAATAACCTTTTAAATCTCCTTTTTAATAGTGCTATTAGCTGAATTTGATCTTCTACTCTACTCAATATTTTCCTCAAGGCAAATACATTTATGTAAAACTTTTTGTTTGGAATACAGTGAATTTAGGCAGCAAACGCTATACTCATTTTCAGTGAATTTCTGGTAGCATAAGTATTTTGAAAAAGGGACTGAAAAAAAGGCTAAGAAAGAAGTCGAATGTAATCTTACAGCTGTCACCAAAATGTGAATATTTAATCTGTTTTTACATTGTGGCCAACTGGTAAACAATTCTTTTTTGAGCTACACAGCCTGAGCTTGAAAATCAATGGCAGTGCATTGTGCCTCTGCTAGGCTATCTGAACACAAATGCCTTTGGAAAAAAGCTTCCCTCTCTTCTTTCCAACTGCATGCTTTCACATCAAATGCTTGCTTAGAAAAAAAGTTTATTTTTTTGTTTACAGGAAGAAAACAGCGTATGCTAAAAATACGGGGGGGGGGGGAAT
>PPHD01005742.1:0-17601 GCA_002909625.1 Bambusicola thoracicus | reverse complement strand
GACGTCATAAAGATCTGGGTGGAGAAAATTTTCCATTCACTATTTGCTTCCCCAGACAAGAAGCCATGTGAATGCATGACATGCCACAGAGACATCTACCTTTCAGAGCATGAAGAAATCCTCCCTTCCTTTCTCAAGAAACATCGAATTCAACCTCTCACACCGACGAAAAGAGGCCGTCCAAGGGAGAGAGAAGGTGGAGCTAGAAGTGAGCAAGTGCAACCTGAGAATCCCTCCATTTAATTAGTCTTCAGGAAGTAATCACAGACCTTGTGGATGGATTAACCAGATGCTGGCTGCTGTTGCCCTGTGCTACAAGTAGATTTCAACACTCATTCAAAACTCTCGTGTCCATGCTAGGTACATGGAGCTGAAGGAGACCACTCGTGATCACTCGGGAGTGCACAATTTGACTTTCCAGGTAAGCAAGGTTTCCTTTGTTCTGTGGGGAAAGCACTTAGAACAATGAACAAAGCTTACTTCAGTCCCTGAACAAACACTCCACATGCTTTCCACTGAAATCTTGCCAAAATATATGGCTTTTATACAAAAAGGCAGAGCTACAATTGACACAGGCTTCTCTTGCTCCCTCTGTTATCTGGTATATTGGTATCTTTGAGAGGCCTTCTGTCTTGATAATATTTGATAAGTTGACAGGTCTCACAACTGACTCATCCAGTTTTCCTCTTGTACCAGTGCTGCTTTTTTCCTGAGGATGCCTGATTTAGAGTTGTGCTGAAAAGATCAGTGTTATGAAGCAGACAGCAAAGCAGTGTATATTAATAACATGAGAAAAATATTCCTATAATCAGAGCAGGGCATATCTTTCTTCCACATGTAATATAAGTGTAATTGTATGTTTTGCTCCAGAGAAGAATGCACAGTGGAGGTAAGGAGTCAACACAGAAGGTTCTGCATATCATGTGGATGAGGGAATGTTAACAGCCATTTAAAAAATGCAGATTTCAAAAGCTGAAGCACAGAATTACAACATTTAGTGTTAGTTCTTGTTTCCCAGTTCTTGGCATCCTTGCACTGTTATAGGAATATCAGAGTGGGAACAAACAGAAACTTGTGAATCCACAGTTCACTGTCCTTTGTTTCTGAAAGTAGAACAGACAAGGGAAAAGTTGCGGCTCTCAAGACTGCTCTGATGACAAAACACTCCTTGCTCTTTCCCTGCAGCCTTCAATCCCTGCATTGTCTCAGAGCTCAGCTAATAGGAAGGGCAATATGCTGTGGGCATTAATATCTGCCAACAGTATCCAATACAGAAAAACATTTGCGGATGCTAAATACGATGTAGCACCAGTAACATACAAGCATTTTATACTAATAAGTATTCATTGGGCTATATGATACACACACACAAAAGGTTGATTTGATAATGTGCCAGTTGAAGAATATCTGGGATGTAAGGGAGCTAGGGGCAAGTCCCTACTCCCGTCAGTAGTTAATAATTCAGAGTAAGTGGGACTGCTTCAAGAGGAGAGAGAGTGATAACTCTTAAAACACAATAGCCTGGTAGTCAGGGCATTCTCCTGGGTAATCACAGTGCCCTCATCACATCTCTGCTTCAGAGCAGATAGACCAGCAATGTGAACCTGAGTGTCTCTCAGTTTAAATGGTTGAGGTAAGGGAGAGCATCATCCTGGTTTCATTTTCATATAAAGCAGAGGCCTGGAGCAGATTCCAAAATCTGTTTGTAGAAACCCATGGAGGATAGGAGTCCCTCCATAGGTGCAGAAGCTTGGTGCCAAGTGCTCTTGAGCTTCCCAAACCCCAAATCACTACATTCCTCAGCAGTCTCTGTGGAATACAGAAGAGTAACTCTGATAAATCTCTGCTTTGTGCAGCTACCTCACCTGGGCAATGTGCAAGTAACCCAGGTGCCTCCTGTTCTCACAACAGAAGTTTGCAAAAGCCTAGAAATCTCTGACTTACATAATCCAAGTGCCAAATTATTGAGACCATCCATTAGTGAATCCTGGGCCTTGAGTCACATTTTCTGCTGATTTGGATTTTGTTTGTTTGTTTTTTATTGTTTTTTTTTTTCCCTCACTTGGGACACCAGAAGGAGTAAATGTTTATATTGTTTGTCTCAACACGTAACTCACGCTGAAGAAAATAAGACAGAGAAGAATAGGTAACTACTCTCTACAATAATCCAGAATAATGTCATAAAAAACAGAAACACTAGCATATCCCTTGCTTTCAGCCTGGGTCAGTTTAGTTTTCTGATAGCCCCAGCTGGAGGATTGTCATCATCATAGAATCATAGAAAGGTTTGGGTTGGAAGGGACCTAGTTCTAACCCTCTTGCTATAGGCAGGAACACCTCTCACTAGTTTAGGTTCACTGCAGCTGCACTAAGGATTTCCTACTGATAAGCCTAGAAATGCTAAAAGTAACCTTAAAACTTAGATTTTGTATACCTAGTTTGTGGTTTATCCTACATTTAAGATGCAAAGGTTTTACTTCGTTCTGATTATTCAGATCTCTTCTAATGATGATGTTAAACAAAGAGTCATAAATCTCTCAAGGAACAGTAAGAGCTGGCTCATACAAAAAAAAGGTAGGTGAAACAACAACAGAAAAAAAAATAATGCCTGACTCATGGAAGAACTTGGAGTTAAAACGTAAATTAAATACAATGCAAAGAGCAGATTGCAGCTAGTAAATATTTATTGTTCACTGGCCTTTGATTGACAGTGTTAAGATGCATTAAGCTGTCAGAACCGGTTCCTGTAGCCTTGTACATCATGCTTTCAAGAAGCTTACCCGAGGAAAGATCCCTCTTATAACTGCCTTTATTGATGCTGCATAAGGACATTAGTACTTCCATGACATAGGAAGCTTTTATAATCCATTCCATTCAAGCACATATCATTACAATGTATCTTAAAAAAATGCCTTTTATTTATCACTATATTTATTGCTATTCCCCAAAGTTTCCTGAACATTTTTGCGTCCTTGGTTAATGAAGAATATACAAACCATTAAATATTTCCATTTCATGGACATCGTTTAAATTTTCCTTGGAAATTATGAAGGCATTGTACTGTATACCACCATCAGACCCAGGCAGGAAAGTATATGATGTTTTCCCACATTTTTCAAACTTGCTTTTCAAAGCTATATTTGTTTTAACAAAAAAAATACTTAGAAGTTATCCTACTGTGATATCCTGCTCTGTTCCTTGCAGGAAATAGTGAAAGTTGGTCATACCTGCTGGTCTTTTGTGCTCAGGTAAAGTCTGTAGGATTTTTGTCCTGGTCAAACTCTTCGTGTTCTTGTTTACCACAGTGCCACAACTGGAGTGGTCATACACACCTTGTCATCTTCTCAAGAATGTGAAGATGTTTTTCCCTCTGTCACTTTTTCTAGATTTTGCTTTCTCTTTCTTATAAACTTAATTGTTCTATTTCTTTTTAATGGCTGCCGCTTGTGCCAGTCTATCATTATAACTTGTTCATCCAGCATTTCAAGATGCCATTCAACTGCCCTACTCAAGGCAGACAAAGTGAGCTTTTAAAGAAAACTTAACATACTCAGAGGTCGACGAGCTTAATTTACAACCCATTTCAACACGTAAACACTGTGATTATTGATTAGAAATGTTTCCCCTCGATATTTAAGGTTAATTTTCTATCTTTCACAGTGGTGACACTGGCTAATCAAAAACAGTTCACGGGGGCAGGGGGAGGGAAAGCTCAGGCGAATGTCCTTAAATTGCACTGAATGCTAAAATAATAGCGAAGGTTTGAGCTGTAAACTAGGCGGTTTCGTTTCAATATACTGAAAACAATCCACGAAATCCACTTAATCCAAATAAAAGCATTTGCTTCTGAAGGATCTCTTTTGCACTCTTTTTGAGTTCTTCAAGCACTCTGATTCTAATCTCAAAAGCTAATTTAATGATCCACCTTTAAATGCAAAACAGTTAAAGTGAGTGCCTTGGACGAGCTGAAGGCCAATGTGTTGTAATCACTAACTGGCAGGGTGGAAAGCCATTTGGAGTGGGCGCAGTTGTTAAAAACGCAAGCGAAATCGAGTTTCTTTGATCTCTTTCTGGGAACTACTCTCCCTGGAAAATCAAGGAAGGCAGCTCAAAGAATGTAACTATTCAAAAGGCTTGGTGAGCGAACAGCTCATCTGAGGGACAGAATGCTGACGCTGAAAGAGCACATTGCCTATAAGTACAAGATAAATCCATGCTTTTGCTATTTAATCAAACGTTCTGCAAATGGGGAACTCCAGTCAGGAAGGCTCAGCAGAATGTGAAATCTGTGTGATACTAGTCATATGTGCTACTACTATGCAAAGTACATGGACCAAATCTGTAACCTTTTCCGTGTATGCTACCGGAAAGAGGATTTTCACATTCAACTTACAGTAATTTGTTTTTAACTTCCTGCTTCCTTGTGTCTCTGTATATCGAGTTAACTCAAAAATGGCTCGCATTTTCTCCTGTCTTCTGTTACCATGTTTTATTCTGCAGACTTTACTGGGGAAGTGCATGGAAGGAAACACAAGCAAATGAAGCAGATACTTCTCTGTTTGTGATGGGTACTCAGGCAGCAATCTAGAACAGCTGTTGATAAACACACACACTGGTTGATATTTAGTGGAAGATTTTCTTCTGTAAACTAAGAATACTCTGAAAAGTAGAGGAGAAAAGGAATATGGTGGAATTTTTTTGTCACTTCAATATTGCCATTCTGATAAGAGACTTGATAAATTCTTTTTCTTCAAGGCCTAGGGTCAAAAAACATTAAAATAACACGCTTTTTCACCAGATAGGATAACAAAATTTAAAATGGGAAAGAGGAAAGACAATTATTTGCCAATACATTAAAATTGCTCTGTTTCATGGGGCTCATTCAAACACTGTTCTCAGTCTGTTACTAAACATCTCTGACTTAACCTTGCTATCAGTAGTAATTAAACAGTTCCTAGTAAATTTGGAATATGCCAGAAATGTGATGTGATCCATTGAAGTGAGCACTGCTTATCCTTGTAGAAAGTAATACGCTGCTATCATTCAATGAGCAGATTATTCAGAGTTTCAGCAATGATGCCATCTACTATATTGCTCATACATTCATATATTTTAATTGCCCTAAAAATAAAACTCTTATGTAACTTGTGGTTGAGAACAGGGTTGTACAAAGCAACTTCTAGAGGTTTTTTCCAACACAAATTATTCTGTACATCTTGTCTGAAGACAGCAATCAACATACTTTGTTTTCCATGTGTTCTTGAGCAAAAATCCTAAGAAATCTCTGCTTTTTCTTGCTCTCAGTAGGAAGTTCTGAAATCTTCAGGGAGAACACTGTCCTTTATCAATTATAGAACTGAATCGCTTCAACTTCACTATTCTATGTAGAATTTCTTATATATTAAATTTAATTCCCACAGTTAAGCATTGCTTTTGCTTTTTTTGAACTGTAGGGAGTGTTCAGCAGAGACTTTAAGCATGGACTGCATGGCTAGCTATAGGAAACATTTAAGACAGCATAGTTTGAAAGTAACAGAGGTGCTCTTTCAAAAAGAAACTGTTCTTCAAAGGGAATGCAAAGATACTCTTTTCAAGAGAAGGAATGGAAATTGTGTATTGACATTTGGTTTATCAAGGCCGCAGCAGATAGACAGCTTTTGTGACACCTTCCTCTTCTCTCGGTTCTAGAAATGCTTTTACTGACTTTTTACTTCTGTTTTTACTTTTTACTTCTGTGAAGTTCGATCATCTTTAAGAATATCACAACTGAAATGTGTTCTGGGTGCTTTTAAACTCATGTTTCTGCTAAAAGGCAAAAATAATTTATATACAATTATTATTCATTTTGTCTTTATCATAATGCACTATGATTAAGGTTATCTTGTATTGTTCATGTGAAAACATTTATTTTCTTAGAAGACTAAATGTAGGTACTTTACTGTTTTTTACCACAGTAAGACATGCATCATAGAATAGAACACAGCAAAATGACTGTTTTATAGAAAGAAAGGGGGAAAAAAATAAAGAAAGAAAAAAGGAGAGAGAAAGAAGGAAAGAAAAAGAAAGGAGGAAACAAGAAAACTTGGCTTCAAAATAAAAATGTGTAGAAATAGTGGAACTTGTTACAACTGGCAGAAAAGTACAGCCAATTACTACACACTAATAAAAGGCATACCACAGAGAGCTAATGTAGTAAAGCTAACTGCTGCCTTTAAAGACACTCCTGAGTTTTACTCCAGAAGCGACCGAAATACATGTTAAAACATTGTACACACATGACACACATGCATTAAAAGACAGCACTGTCTTGAAGAAAAGATGCTAACAGCATGAGAAAGACCCAAATAGGCCATTTTGTTGTAATGGGAAGAATGGACACATCTTTGTTAGTGTGTTAAGCAAGTTCGGAAGCAAAGAGTAGAAAATGCTGCTCTAGGTCGAGAAAACAGCAGACTGACACTAGCAGAGCTCTGTCTGTGATCAGCACAGCTTTGTGTAGAAGTGCAAGGATGTGAACACATGCATTTTGTAGACTGAGTTTTGGGCTCTTCTGTACTAGTAAAGTGAAACATGGAAGCTCAGGAATCATAGAATAAAATCAACGTAAGAAAGGGTTTTGCTTTTGATCTGAATTGACACTATTTCTGGTCTTGTCCTATCCCAGAATGACAATGAAGACATTGACATTGTAAATCTGGAAGATCTTCGAGACAGTTCACAGAGGATCAAGAATTCAGAACATGAGAAAAATGTACATTCTAATCAGGTATGCATCTAACTTTTTTTTCTTTTGACAGGTGAAAAAATGCAGTTTTTAGAACAGTTTGATGTAAATTCATT
This sequence comes from Bambusicola thoracicus, assembly GCA_002909625.1. NCBI lineage: Eukaryota > Metazoa > Chordata > Aves > Galliformes > Phasianidae > Bambusicola > Bambusicola thoracicus. The sequence goes on along the minus strand of PPHD01005742.1, from coordinate 10,761 downwards.
AACAGCAAATTCGAGTGGCTTATAACATATCCAAGACAGATATTTTAACAAAACATGGATTTGATTTAAAACATGTAAACTAACAGGGAAGCCAATTTTGTTCTCTGAAATATATTATGGGGAAAAAAAAAAACCACAGAAAATTAAGAGAACGCATAGGATTCTGGAAAACAAAGTTTTCTAATACTGCAGTGGCTTCATGCAAGATGCAAAACAGGTACCAGAAATGCTGTTCAGAGGAAATCTTGTTAATAAAGAGTTGATACAGAAGTATTTTCTCCTGAAAAATTGAAAACAGAGGATCTGGAAACATTATTTGTTATTGATGCTGTCTTTCAGTCAGTACACAGATATTATCAAATTTCCAACATGGGAAATTTCAGGAAAAAACACAATCTGGAGGCAACAGCTTTGGCTTGTGACTAACCAAAGAGAGAAAAAAAGAGAATACAGTACAAAAACAATACAAATGATATTTTGATTTTTTCTGACTGCCAGTTTGTCTAAATCCACATAGTGAATAGCTAATGAATAACTATGAAGGTGGGAGATATTTTTTAACAGAACTTTTTTTGTTTTCCAAAACTAGATATTTTCTAGTGTCATCTATCAATTTTCATACACATACCAAGAAATAATCTGTTGCCCTGAATTCTTGGTAAATACTTTATATACATATACATTCCTGTTTTGTGATCATATCTATTTAACAAATTTGATGATAGTATCTGAAGCCACATGTAAGAAATAGAGCTTTCCTGGTGTTGGATTTTCCTTTCCTTCTTTCAATGATTTTGCATATGAACAGAAGCAGAAAAGGCATGTTGCCAAAGAAATGACTCTGCTTTCCTCCTGCCTGTCAAAGCTGAAGCGATTCTAGGTTTGTAATGATGGTAGGGATCACCCACATTATTCCAGTACACAGATCTGCAAACTGGACTGGGATGTGAGATCCTAGCAGACAATGTCTGTATCTGCCTCTTCAGAAAACCAAGGAGAGCATCAAAGAATGGAATAAAATAACTTCCATGAAAACTGCTTAAAAAACAAGAGAAGTAGTGGCAGTCAATGAAAGCTCGATTTCTGTAAGTCACTCTGAAAGTGATGCCTTCTATTCATGCAGTGGCACTTGAAGAATGATCAGTCTTCAGTCCCTCTAACAGAAAAAATGGAAAGTTCTATGCATGTGCAGAATTTTGGAAGTCATATGAGCCTAAAAAATGTATGTATTCAGTCAGATCCTTGAGTCACCGTCCTTGGAAGTGTTCAAGAAACATGTAGATGTTGTGCTAAGGGATGACATGGTTTAGTGGGGAAGTGCTGGTGGTAGGTAGATGGTTGGACTGGATAATCTTGGAGGTCTTTTCCAACCCTGGTGATTCTATGATTCTATTTCCATGGAAACTACAGCAGCTACAAAGTGCACGTAAATATGTTGGATAAAGGAAATTCTGAACTACAAAACACTATTTCTCAACATAGTCACCACCATTAGCTATGCATTTTTGCCAGTAATGAACAAGAGCCTGCATGCTGCACTTGTAAATATCTGCACCAGTGGAAGTGAACCACTGTTTAACAACTGCTACAATGGCATCATTGCTAGGAAAATGTTGTCCACACAGCCCATCTTTCATTGGTTTGAAGAAATGTAAGTCAGAAGATGACAAGTCCAAACAGTATGGTGGGAGTGATAGGTTAGTCCAACCAAGATTGGCAATGTGCTTCATGATGCTTCAACTGATATGGGGCCTGGTATTACCACATTGCAAGAGAAAAGTTTCCTTCTTGTCTGGACTGACTGTGGAAGTTTGAGCCTTCCACTTATCTAGGATCACAGTGTAGTGATCAGTGTTGGTGGCTTGTCTGGGTTCCAGGAAATCCAGAAAGATCACCTCTTTCCTATACCAGAACACAGTGCACATCACTTTACCCACTGAGACCTGTGTCTTGAACTTTTTATTTGACTGGGAATTCACATGTTGCCACTCCTCCCTCACGCTGCTGTTTGAACTCATAGTGGTGACAGCATATCTTGTCACTGGTGATTATGTGATTCAGGAAATCTTCACCTTGTACTGGTCCTATAGGACCTAACAAACTTGCATACAGTGTTCTTTCTGTTCCTGTGTTCCCATCTGTGGGACCCACCTGGCACAAAGGTTGTGATATTCCAAAGATGCTGCCATCATTTCCAAGGCAGTGAAGCCAATATTCAGCTCTGTACACAGTTCCCTGATTGTAATTCACTGATCTGTGCAGATGAGTTGGTGGAGACTCCCTTCATTTTGTGACATGACAGCTCTGCATTGCTACCTGGAACATGGCTTGTCTTTCACATCTCTGTCACCACTGCTGAAACGCACCACCCACTGACTCACTGAGCTCACATCCACTGTTTGGTCTCCTTAGACATTCAGTAAATATTGATGAATATCAGTGGGTGCAATTTTTTCTGTATGCAGGAATTTAATGACACACCTTTGCTTCATATACACTTCCATGTCAGATGCCATATTCTCAGAGTACCCCTCTGCTGCTATCTGCAATAACATGTAACAAAATATTGGTGGGAAGGTTCAGCCTCTGCTGCCATACCACCAACATCTGCCGCTGTCATCATGGGTCAACATAAGAAAATTAAACAAACAAGGCTTTACTTTCAGAGAAGCCCTTATAAAATCAAAGAAACCAGTTTCCCACTGAAACAGTTCAGCTGACAATGTTCAGTCAGTACTTTGTGCAAACATACCAGAGATGCGCATATCTACAAAGATTCATAAACATACCATGTCTTTGTAAGAAAAGAGCTTATATGGCAGCTTTGGAGCAAATTGGAACGGGCTTTCTGTGCCCCTAGTGGCAGAAGTCTATGTCCTTGACAGAGGCCTTGGGTTAACCACAACAAGGAGCTCCACCTCCCCAAATCTGGCATTATGTTTGGCCAAACTAAAAAGAAGGAAAGGGTTTGGATTCATTTGCTCTTTCCCTTGTGCACAGAGTTAGCCACAACATAACCTTTGATTTCGGATCTTCTTTTTAATACATATTTAAGACAGTATTTATGACAATAAGGATTAACATAATATTCTGGATCTATTAAAATACATTGGAAACAATGTAAAAAGATAGACTGATACTTTTAATAAAACTAAAAATCACTGAATTAAAAAAAAAAAAAAAGTTATATTCTCAAGATGAATACTTGAAAACAATCTTTCCCAGCTTTCACTGCCTGGAATCTTTATTGTACCAGCGTATTTCATGGATTTAAAGAACTGTGGTGCAGGTAGTAGGTGATCCAGGGGAGCTCCTGGCCTTAGGATGACACAGCAGCATGGGGGAAAGGAACAGGAAAGTACAGTTTGTCTTTGGCCACATGTGAAGCAGATGTGTCGAGGACAGTGGTGGAGAGAGAAGAGGGAGGTGTGGGACACTGGAGTCATTTGTAGCCGGGGGAAGGGACACAGTGCCGTAAGGAGCACAGTTATCTACAAAATTGGAAGCACAGCTTTTCAACACAGAAGGCAATCCACTCCTGATTTATAAGGTGGGCCTGAGATTTTTCTCCCTACAGATTCAAAACCTTGTGAGAACCTGAAGTTAAGCCCAGAAAAAAAAATGATATTTCTATAGCCTCTGCACTCACTGTCCCTTCGGGAAGAAGTCGACTTTTTGCAGCTACTGGGAGGGCTGCTTCTACTTACTGAAAAAACAGCAATTCAGCAGGTGGCAGGATCTGCATTTTCAGATTTACTTTATTTCACAGTAGATACCAAAGAAAGAAATCAAGTGTATGGAAAGTATGTCCATAGCTTAGAGCACAGCTTTGCATTGCTTCACAACATCTGCACTGCTGTGGGATTTGTTACAGGGGATTGAATACCAGTTTCCATGCATGTTTCCATGCCTCCCACATGCCATTTTAATCACTGGCCACGTGTCCATCCTTTATCAGCTATGTCCATGAGATTTTCTTGCCCGATGCTCATGGAGGACTCACCAGAACTCTCAGTGGAATGGCAAAATCCCAGCGTGGGCAGAAGAGCCATTCTGAAGGCAGGGTCATGTTCCAGGGCATACTCAGATATACAAAAAGCAGCAGAACAAGGCTGCTATAAATATTTGTAACAAAGAAAAATTGAACTCACTCACAGGCCAAACTTGTAGGGACACTTCCTCCCTAGAGTATATAGCACATTGCCCAGTACAGGCCATTCTGTACCCAGAAACACAGTGTTTGCCTTTGTGGAAGTTTCTAGACACCGTAGAGCACACGACCTGTCACATTGCTCAGGATGGGTGTTAAAACCAGCAGGCAGGAGGGCAGCTAGGCCACATGGCAGCATTCAGTTGCTATGCTGCCTTTGAACACCAAGGAGCCCCAGCAGCAACTGGTGCCTGGGTGCCAGTCCCGCCTTAGTCCCTGCCATGAGCACCAAGGTACATACCGGTAGGATGGGCACTTGGTGAGCCTCTGAATGGCACCAAGCCAGTTCCCAGGGGCATCTGAGAAGCCACATGTCTCCTAGACGCTGCGAGGATGGCCACTGAGTGTGACAGTGCTGAGTGCATGCTGCAGCACTGGAACAAAGCTCCCTGCCATTTTGGCAGATGTGGATGGATGGCTGACCCAGGGAGGCCATGTTTATCTCCCCCTGGGTCACTGCGAGCAAAACAGCCACTATGGATCACTGTCTCACACAGAACAACGATGGGAGTAGGTGAAAAGAATGTGGAGCTGTGATAGAGACCGCTGTGCCAGGTGCTGTGAGACAAGCTGCAAGCAACCGCAAGTTACGAGAACCGTGCCTTGTTGTACTTAGCATGTTATTTGTACCGCTCTATATAAACGGCTGCGTGCAGTTATTAAATGGCTTGTCTGCTAGTAACCATATTTGTGTGTGTCACACCTCGGCTGAATATTGCTCTCCTGGGGACTTGGACAAGTCGCTCAGTGACAGGCAGAGAAATGGGAACTAAACAGAACACACAAGTGCACAAAATGAGATGAAAAGAGGAGCTTCATAGTGTTCCTGATAAGAAACTGACTTGTTAGACTGCATATAAACATACATAGTACAAGGTAAGATTAGAAATCTAAAGCGAGCGATGAGGTACAGGAGGAAACATCAAAATTTCCCTGGCATGGGAAGATCCAGGTATGAACCAGAAAAAGATTCTGGATTTTATGCTATGCCTGCTGGCTGTAGTAAAATATGCTTCTGGGTGAAGGCAAGTCGTCAGCACAAGCGCCTGTTCTTACAAACCACATGAACCCAGCACCATGCCCTCCTGCCCACAGACCCAGTGCCAGCCCGTGCCCAGCCCACAGGCCATGCCAGGAGCAAAGCACAGCCAGCAGGAAGGGAAAGGTGCAGATATTGGGTGTGTCCCTGTGGAAAAGATCACACTGTAGTTTTAAGTGCTGAGTGAGTTGGTGTGTAGGCAGCTATACAGTCCCCACCTGTAGCATTCACTCTTCAGTAGGTATGCAGAGCTGCTTTATATGGGTGCCTCTTTAGCTCCAAATAACACTGGAAGGTGTTGTTTTTTTTCCTTTATTTTCTCTTTCAAAATCATGTGGAAGTCTTGCGAAAGTTTGTAACTCAAAACAGTCATGAGTTGGCAGTCACAGCTTAACTATCTCATTTGCCTACTAGTTATCACAGTGTTGGGGGCAGACAGGAGAGCTGTAGCTGTGTACTCTGCAGAAGGGGAAAGTCTTGTGACTATTTCAGCCATCTGCCCATGGGTATCTCTGTTTTTCACATGTTACTTAACAAGCATGCATCCCTCTTACAGTGTTGGTACTGATCTGTTTTCCAGGAGGATGAATTCATCAATATTGAGAGTGATCTGCATGAAAATAAACATGACTCAGCAGATGATGGGAAACTACGCTTAAAAGGGTAATGTCTTCTGGATGGGCAAATAACCCACTCACTTCTTCACAGCCTAAGCAGTCAGCTGCCAGTGTTCCAGCTTCTGGAGCAAGAGCTCAAAATGTTGCTGCCATACCCTTGTGCAGTGCAGACCTTTGTATCACAATTTGAATAATACAGAAATACATTGTGTTTAAAATCACTTTGCCTTTCAGCCAAAATGCATGTGAAATTATGATTCTGAAGCCTTGCAAACTGAGCCAGCACTGTGCATTTGCATCCCAGAAAGCCAATGGTATCCTAGGTTCCATCAGAACAGAGGCAGTCAGAAGAACGAAGGAGGTGATTGTCCTCTGCCCTCGTTGAGCTCCAGCTGAAGTACTGCATCCAGGTCTGGGGCCCCCAACACAGGAAAGACGTGGAGCTGCCACGAAGATGGTCCAAAGGCTGGAGCACCTCTCCTCTGAAGACAGGCTGATGGAGATGGGCTTGTTCAGCCTGGAAAAGAAAAAGCTGTGGGGAGACCTCATTGTTCCCTTCCAATATTTAAAGGGAGATTAGAAACTAGAGAGAAATCAAGTTTTTGCAAGGGTAGATAATGACAGGACGAGGGGGAATGGTTTTAAACTAAAGGAGGGGAGATTTAGACTAGATGTTGGGAAAGTTTACTGAGAGAGTGGTGAGGTGCTGGAACAGACTGCCCAGAGAGGTTGTGGATGCCCTGTCCCTGAAAGTGTTTAAGACCAGGTTGGATGGGGCCCAGGGCAGTCTGATCTAGTTCTTGATTTAGTGGCTGGCAACTGTACCTATGGCAGAGGGGTTGCAACTTGATGATCCTTGAGGGCTCTTCCAACCCAAGCCATTCTACAATTCTAACAAATTAAATGAGCAATTTTTTTTTTCTTTCTAAATTAGCTACATTTCCAATATTTCTGAAAGGGGCTTTTTAAAAGGAAGGCCTTAAACAGTGAACTCTTGCAGAATGTCAAAGATTCAACACTGTTCTTCATTTTGCATAACTGGTTACCACCCTGCAAGTTGAGAGTAGAATAGATGTAAAAAAATAAAAAATCATCTTGATCCATCAGAATTTATGCATCTCATGCAGCGTCGCTACACAGTGAAAGTACACACTGATAGTTATTTGCGGGTTGGTATTCCAATGAGAACTATAAATCTCACGTAAGACATCCAAAAAAGTGAGATAGAATACTTAAAATAGTGATTTATATCTCAATATTTTTCCATTAGACTGATGCTTTGCTTAAATACTCATAGAAATCATACTGTAATTTTTCTGCTCACTTACATTTCTGCGCCATAATATACCCCATGCCATTTCAGCTTTGAGTCTCTGTTTTTATCAGCCAGCTCTAGGAACTGACTAGCTAGATGTTCCAAACAGGTTTTTCTATCTCAGACTGAACAACCTGAAATGATCTTATGCATGTACAAATGGTACAGTCATACACAGAAGCAGTAATTGTGATCATTCATGCTTTTGAGCTGTACATGCAGGACTTACAAGACTTCTTACTATGATTAGGCTTTCTGATGCCACTATATTAAAATACTGGTTTAAAGAGCCAGGAAAAGTCTCTAGATGTCCTTCAAGTCTTTAAATTTTCTCTCATTTCTCTTCTGTGTTCTTTGGAGATTTTGTCATTCCTATAGCAGTGCTTAACATGAAACATTTTCATGGCTAAACATTTTCAGTCTTCTTTACCAAAACAAAAGCTGAGATTTGATAGATCAAATGTCAGTGACATGTACTCAGCACATATTCAGAAATAAACTAATTGCAAAATAAGTGTTGGTACACAAGTGCATGAATGAGATTAGTAGGGTCTGTCTCCCTTCAGACCCAAGCCCAGGGGCTTACTAGACCAGAGAGAGCTCTGCCCAGATAGGCACTTGGGCAGAGGTGAGGTTCCATATTTGTCACTCATTTTTGTTTATTTGTACTCGCAGGGAGAGCCAAGAGCTAAGTAGCTGTTAATTCACAGGGCCTTATCATTCTCTAGGTTATCTTGTTTGTCTCCCAGTATCTGGTGTCGTGCCCTTGGGCAGTGAGAGCTCCTTTTCAGACTGGAAGCTGAAGAGCACTTTGCTCTGTTCTAATTATATTCAGGCTATGACTTGTCCTATACTGTTGGGGAGTGCCTTAATGTGATCTAATGTTTTATTTCTATCTGCTTAAAAGGAGTATTCACAAAGTGTTCCTTAATTGTGAATGCATCGTTGATCTCTTTCAATAGATGGCACTGAACAGACTGTGATCTGAGACACAAAACCTTTGAAAGGTCAGATTGTGGATAACAATAAGTATGAGCACATTCACTCACAGAGTACGTGCAGATCAGAACAAGGATTTCTAAGTTGTAAAATGCAAGCAGTAATAGAGCTGGTATGCATCACATTAAAGCTCTCATTTAAGTATACTTAAAATACATTTGCTTGTTCAATGTCTTCAGTTAAATAAAAGCCATCAGCAGTGTGCTGTAGTATAAATCAATAGTCAGCCTTTAGCAAACAGTGTTTTCTTAGCAAAATAACCAAACATCATAAGGGAGACTATTCTGCTACCTTTCAGAAATGGAGTTGTATATTTATAACATATAGGTTGATATATTAAAGATATACTGGCATCAAAGTGATAATCACTGAGCAGATAAAATAACAAGACAATAACAAGGGAAAGATGTTAGATTAAATAAGAAACTACAAGGAGTTGTGATCTTAAGTAATGATTTAAAATCCCAAATGAGTCATAATACATAGTAACAAATCAAAGCTAATATTTTTTCCTTTTTATGTCGGTGGTGGTGGATGAACATTAAATTTGATAAAGTGACTCTGGATTATTCATGCATCTGTCTTTCCTTTCTCCTTTTATTTCTTCGCTTGTATCTAATCTCACTGCTGAGATTGAGTGGATAACCTAATGTTCTAACAAGTAAAAGCAAAGGACTGTGATTTGTGAGGCATCAGGAATTCCTAGGGAAAACAAACAAACAAACAAAAAAACTGGAATATCAAAAGCAATCAAGATTTCTCAGAGATCCTGTTACTTTCTGAACTAATGAACAAGAACATTCCTTCTCTGCTGTTCTGAGTACTAATACAATAGGGCAGAAAAGTAGGGTATTCATGATGAATGTCAGCATGTACCTGATTCCAGATGCATCTGGTTTTTCAACATGTACAGTCTGCACAATTAGCAGCTCTGAACATATTGCTGCTTTTATAGACTGTAAGAGCGTGAGACGTGACTTTACAGGGACATAAGCTATAGCTGTGATTTCCTTTTCAGTTTGAGCAATATGAAGGGATTTATTTGTAACTAAAATATACCTAGATCATCACATACTTAACATCAGAAATCGATGCTGAATTATCATCTAAAATGCTGTTTCCCCAAATCTCAGCCTTCCTCATGAAATCACTTTGTGTTCCCACTAGTAAGATGAGAAAAGAAAGATAAAACAGAGTATTTAATAATTGTAAGAACAGACACTAGAAAAATGTATTCAATATTAGAAATAATTTTACCTCCTGTGAACTGAAGTCTTAGGTGAAAGGTGAGTGTACAAGGGCTGCTCCTAAAGTAATGCCTCCTATTTCTTTATGTTGGCCCACAACATCAGAGGTGGATGCTGACGCTATGGCAGTAGAGACTGAACCTTCCTGCCAGTATTCAGTTACATGCTGTTGCTGTGTGACAGATGGCAGCAGACAGAGTCTGAGAGTCAGAAAATGGCATCTGACATGGAAGTGCTGACGTAGCAAAGATGTGGAACTGAATTCCTACGTACAAAAAAATTGAACCCATTGGCATTCACTGCTGCTTGCTGAATGTTTATGGAGACCAAACAGTGGATGTGAGCACAGTGAGGCAGTGGGTGATGCATTTCAGCAGTGGTGACAGTGTTGTGAAAGACAAGCCATCTTTCAGATGGCCATGCAGATGTTTACAAGTGCAGCACACAGACTTGTTCATCACTGGTTAAATGCATGGATGGTGGTGGTGACTATGTTGAAAAATAGTGTTTTGTAGCTGAGAATTTGCTCTATCCAAAAGATTTATTGTGCTCTTTGTAGCTGTTGTAGTTTCTGTGGAAATAAATGACAGCATTACTTCCAGAGCAACATAGGTAAGTAACAAACAAATTTTAAAATCCAGAAGCATCTGTGCACACTATAGTAAGATTTTTTGCTTTATATTGATTAATTTGCATCCATGAGTGCAGATGGAAGCTACAAGCCTTGAGACAAACTGTTACTGTCAAATTTTCCCAGGAAATTTTCCTCTAACCTTGGGCCTTCACAACTATAGCAAAACAGCCACTCCATGTAGCAGTGATAGACTGACTGCACTAACAGTCTCTGTGGGTCTAGTAATGGGCACTGAATCTTTATCTAGTTTGCACTAGCCTTGTAAACAGATCTCCTCACAGAAGCAGAGCTGGCAGAACTGGCCTGCTAACTTTGGTCCATCATGCAGATACCTGCCAGACTGGACTGTTAGATAAACTGATGGATTTCCTTTTCACTTGTCCAACAGGAAAACAGAGAAATAATCACAGAAATCTTAGCAGACATCAAAATTATTTTTCCTTGGCACCCATGGATCCAAACTCAGCTTTTACTCCCGTTAAAAATATTCCAGTAGATAAATTTATTCCAGTAGTCAATTTAAACTGTTAATTCTGTGGAAACTACTTTTTTATTTGGAGCTCAAGTGTCTGCTCTGTTTGTCTTTTATGTTTTCCTAGGATTTTAGAAAAGAAATATGATAAAGCCTGCAATTTTTGCAAGAAACATAGAACCAGGATTAACTATGTGATGTACAGAATTTTAATAACAGGTACAGTAT
>PPHD01005741.1:0-25818 GCA_002909625.1 Bambusicola thoracicus | reverse complement strand
AGCTTGCTCAGCAATGCCAAAAGCCAGGTGTCCTGGGTGAAACCACAAGCAAGGCGAAAGCAAAGCAGCTGGGAGTAGGAGAGGGGTCCATCAGTCCCCACAGTACACTCCTATTCCATGAACCAAGAGGCAAAGTGAGGCTTGCTCCGTGGGACCCCATGCAGGGCAGACGTAATATGCAAAAATCTGCTCTGCGAGGGGGAAACAAAAAAGAAAAGGGTACAGGTGATAAATTTCAGCACCAGGCTGGGTGAGCGTGCTGCACAACTTCAGAATAAAGCAGCGCCGCCAGATGCTCCCATTAATTAATTAATCTCGCTGTCGCTCTTCAGCATGTCGCAGGGAGAAGATGCTATTAATCTTATCTGTTTTCTTTGAGTCGGCTTTGTGTGCAGGGAAGGCCAGGACAACCTGACAGCAAAGACCACACAGTTTTGTCCCTCCCTCCCTCCTCCCCCCCGCGCCCCTCCTCCCAGCAGAGCAGATTGATCCACTGTTATCTGATTAGAGAGGAGAGGAGGAGGGAAAACAAAACCAAGAAGAAGGAAGAAAAGAAAAAAAAAGCCTAATTTTATGACAGGCACTAACACAAAGGGTCTCGTGGCATTTAGTCAAAGGAAATTCGGACCAATAAAAAAAATACCCACAACGTTATCATAATGATCCTAATAGGCAAAGGGAGCAAAAGAGAGAGAGGGACACCTGCAAACGGGCTGCCTCCATCCATGGGGATGTCAGCGCAGCTGGATGTCAGTCTGAGCCACAGGATGCAGCACTGAGGCTGGAGCCAACTTTTAAGCTGGCCCTGCATGGACCAGAGACCTCCAGGGACTCCCTCCAGCCTCCACAACTTTCACGAGATCAAACCCCACAGCCCTGATTCTTCAAAGTCTCTGTACGTGATGGGAGGCTCACTGAGTTCTTTGGTGAAGAGGAGTGATGGACAGTGCTGGGGCACTGGTGCATACCCCATGAGCGCTATGGCCAGGAGGGATGGGGCTTTGGGTACCTGCTCTGCTAGGAGGTGTCCATGCCCTTGGCAGGGGCTGGAACTCGATGGGCTTTAAGGTCCCTTCCAACCCAAACCATCCTGTGATCCCCAGGGCTCTAAAAAGCTGCACAGCACGACAAGAACATCACTGCATAAATAACAGACTGAAATAATTTGTTGTTGTCCTCCAAGATTATAACATGTATTACCCTCATAAACACAGAAATAAATTATGCTTAATTTTGCTCTACTCCTCAGACAGGGACCCAAGTATTTTCCAAGAAAACACCCCACCAGCCTCACAGGAGACTTTTGTTTGGCTAAAGGCAGAGAACTCAGGGTTATATCCAAACAAAGGTGGGGTACGGCCAAAGAACCCACTTGGACCAGGGAACTCAGACCTGATGAGGGTACACAGCTCTGTCCCCAACCCTTGCTGGAACCAACCTCGGACCATGCCTGACTTTCCAAAAACCCAGCATGTCTGCACAAGTGTTTATTTCGCATTCAAAATATTATGACTAATATCTTTCAGTGCTTGAGGTCTAATTCTGCAAGTTACTTGAAACACAAATGTCGCTTCAAGACCACCAGTAGGCACAATTAGTGCTGACCATAAATATTCTCAAATTTCAATAGAGATATTTACATATGTAAATATGGAAATAAGTACATCACCAAATCAGGCCTCAAGTATGACTGCGTGGGATGCTGAAGTAAAAATGTGGTGGATGAGACAAGCAGTCCCCAGCTTGCCACCCAAGGGAAACGTGTTGCCTGTGAGGTCCTTTATATGTTGTTCCAGCCACAAAAGATAATCATCAGATTGTCAGAAAGAACAAATTTCAGTCTTGCCAACGTTATATTAACTGCTCAGGACTGATGCCCTGAGCTGAAGGCATCGGATCACAAGATGGGACAGACAGAGCATTCGCTTGGTTAGTCCAGATAAGGAATCCCATAAACCTCTTGAGAAGAGACTGATCCCTTATAAACATTAACTTTGGTTTCAGAAGGTCTGCATGTTTCATCCTTTCCCGGATCTCTGAGTCCTGTTTGGGAAATGCAATCCCCCACCGCAGGGCTGCCCAGCACAAGGTGCTGTGAGAATTGGTCTTTTCCCTTCTCTGCCCCCAGCATTCCTAGAGAGTTTAATAATTATGTAAAGCTCACAACCGCGGCCCTGCTATCCCAGATAGCCCGAGCATCTTCCGGCCATTGTGCTTACAGGTTTTGCTAATCAGAGCAAACCAGGCTTGCAAATGAAATCTGATTAAGTAGTTTTCACCTCTCAAAAAGGGGATTAGCCAGACCTTTGATCTTCAGATACTGATTTGCAACTCAAAGGAGGTGTGACCTCAGCTGGACTTGCTGCTGGTCTCAGCCCCTTCCCCTTTCACTCCTCCTCCTGTTTACCAGAAAAAAAATCAGTTCATGTCTTCTCACGTAGCCAGATCTAAAGCCTATTGAAGGCGGTGGAAAGCCACCCACTGACTTCAATGGGCTTTGGATCAGTCCCACAATGGCTGACTTAGCCCTAAGTCCTAGGTTGTTTCAAAGCCAGCAGAACCAATTTCCCATCAAAATGACCAGAAGCTGGGAAGATATGTTCGCCTTTCAAACCTACAAATTCCAACTTCTTTCCCTCCTCCATGACAACTCTTCAGCTGGAGATGCTGAAAATGCTGTTGATTTTTTCCTCGCGCCTTGCATAGAGGAGCTGCCCACCGTAAGTGGAAAGGCTCTGAGCCAGACTTACCAATGCAATTAAAGGATAACTCCTGCAGGCAGAACAGGGAGCAGCCGTCACCATTGATCTTATTCATGTCATCACATTCTTCCCCCAGGTCTCTAAAGACAGGGCACAAACAAGAAAAATAAGTCAGATGGCAAATGGCGTCATCCCAATGATCTGCAGAACCCCAAAGCCCTGACATCCCATACAGTGGCACTGCGTTCCAACCCTGGACACTCCTCTCCCTTCTTTCCTCAGCTCCTACTTTCATCATTCCTGGTCCACAGACTTGCTCAGCCACTTCTCTCCTGCACATATGGATACCACTTGCTGTTCTCTGATGAGGATATGAGCAACTTCCTTCATAGCTGGTGCGGCTGGAGCTCAGCAGGTGGGGAGAAAGAGAACAGGAATTTCTGAAACCCTTTGTATTAAATCTGGAAAGGCCAGTCTATGACCCCAGCATGGGAATAACAAGGTACAGAGCCCAGTGCGGAGCTATTCCAGGTGACAGCAGTCTGCAGGCAGTGGGTGGTGTCAGGGATGGGGTCCTGCCTTGCTCCAGCCCGCACTGTTGCTTGTTTGTTGAGTGCAAACCAGATGAGAAAGAGGCTCCACAGCTGCAAGTGGGGACACAACCAAGCACACTGTGACACAGTCTGGTTCCTGCTCACTCGTGAGGCAGCACAGCTATTGTTCGACGCTTGCTGCAAAGCCACAAGTGATGTTTGAGGAATGTGCAAACATAACAGTAGGAGAAAAGTTATGGAAAGCAAAATTAATCTGTCTTTCTCCACCTCTCTCTCCAAGACTGGCCTGGATTCATAAGTCAACTGGCTGCTCTGTTTGATTTTCCTGCCTGTTGGGCCCCGTCCTGCAAATACTTGCTGCCAGGTATGTAATCTGACAGAGCTGTACTGGTGACTGCTGATCAATAACATTTCAAGACAAAAGTATTGGCTGGATTAAGCATCTGTTTGTTGTTACTTCCGTAATCATAATTAAATAATCTTCTGCCACGGAGCTTAGAAGAAGGTGTTCCTGAAGTCCAACACAGGGAAAGAACAAACCCCAAAGCAGTTGTGAACGACTGTTTTCCACTTCCAGTGGTCTGGGGGCTGACAGCTGCTGAGAGGGAGGAGCTGACTCAAAGTGTGCAACCTCCAGCACCAAGTCCAACACCTCCAACAGCACCCCAATCCAACAGGAGGATGCATCAGGAACCCAGCTGGCCACTTGGGGCTCTACCCTGTCCACCAGCTGCCGGGCACATGGGGCTATGTGTGGAAGGCCAGCATCAAAGACAGTGGGAATTCTTCCAGCACAGGAGTTCCATATAGGAAATGTCACATACACGCACACATAACAAACAGCACAAACAGCATACAGCATGCTTCATATCGATCCCGCTGTCTGGACTCCACTATCTGTATCTCTGTCTGTATCTACTGGTGCCAGGATAGCAGGGCCTCAGTTCCAATTAAATGTCATCATCCTGGTAATCGTCAAGCACATGAGTCATTATGTGCAGATGAGAGCTAGCCTAAGCTAAGGAGACATCAGAGGTCATCGCTTTCTTTCTATGCTCAGATCATGGCTGGGTAGATGTGCTCAGATTTATCTGTTTGCTCTTCCAGACTTACATTTGGATAACTCCATCTCCACAGTACCCACTCCCAGAGACGTAGACAAGTTCTGGGGACGGCTCGCTCTCCTCTGCCCCGGAAACAACGATGACCTGGTATGTGTACGTGGTGCTGTCGCTCAGCTCCCTGCAACACAAGAGGAAATATTGAGTGACAGCACATCAAAGGCAATGACAGAGGGCAGAGAAGAAGCTACTGCAACAAGGGCTGGCCAACAGAAAGCAAGTCCAACCCCAATCCAACCCCACCAGGCTCACTAACCATACACCTCAGTGCCACATGTCCATGTTTCTTGAACATCTCCAAGGATGGTGACTCCACCACTCCCTGGGCAGCTGCGACAATGCCGGATCACTCTTCTGGAGAAGAAATTTTTCCTAGTGTCCAACCTGAAACTCCTGTGTTTGACAGCTCAACTACTTGCATGCTGCTGCTGAGGCCCATGCCTGCTGGATGGGTGGCATTGCACCGGCACTGACCCCAACTGTGCACAGTGCTGAGTGGTCACAGCACTGCTGATACCCGAGGAAGCAGCCCTGGGCTCTGCTGTGCTCAGGGACAGCACTACCTGCAGCTCATGGCACAGATCATGTAAGGAACTCAAAACACTCTGCAAACACTGATTACTTCCTCGACAGCTCACAACCCAACTGCAGTGGCAGCCAGTGGGAATTTATCTATTGATCTCAGACAGAACTGGACTGGGGCTGTTTCTCTGATAGAGAAATATGTTACCCACTTTGTGTACAGGTAATAAACCAGCGGAGATAAAGGGGATAAAGGGAAGCATTCTTCCTTTCCAGAAGTGTACAAAAAAATAGGATCCAAACCATCGTTCTGGACCACGGTATTAGCATCTAAACAGTCACAAAGAGAATTACCAAACCGGTCCACATTTATACAAAGCATTAACTGCTTAAATCCCGTGAATCTGTAAGCAAGACAATATTTTTTTTCTGTACACAATACAGAAAAATATAAACCTAATATGAACATTTAGGTCTTCCTGTTTTGTGTTAGCAGAACTTCAGACGTTCCACAAAGAAACTCGTTACCGTTATTCTCCTTGTGCTGATCTGCAAAGCCACGGAGCAGGGGAGATATTTATCCTCTACTGAGCACCAAGCCATTGAAGTAGGCATCAGTGGACCGAGGTCCAGCTTGGTGACAGAACTATCTCCTTACAGCACTCATTAAATTAACAAGCACGACTCTAAGTCCAGTACCACACATTATATTTTACAACAAAGCTGCTTCTCATGGGTATGCCTGCAGAATAACCACCACTGCATGAAACACATGCTGACAACATAGGGGTTTGATTCTCTGCTACCACACTGTAAATTGTGGATAAAGCTCAGTGGCACCAAAACACATCACAAGTGTTTTCTTATTGATTTCTGTTGGCAACAGTCTTCTGTCCCTATTGGCTAAACTTGAGAGAAGTCAGGTAGCATGAGGCCCAATTTGTCTACGCTGGGAGATACCTACCTAGATATTAGTGTGGTTGTTTAATTAGAGTGAAAATTCTCCAACTCCTGCCCTACTGATAGCCTGCATAAAGCTGTCATGTGAGCCAACCAGAAATAAATGACGTGAATTAAGCACAAATAACTCCAACGGCCAAACACACCCCCATGTGTAACACTGAGGTTTTCACTCCTGGATAAACCCACTGATTAAGATCATTGAATCATTGAGGTTGGAAGGAACACCGGGATCACAAAGTCCAGCTACCAACCTTGCTGCACCATGCCCACCAACCCATGTCCCTCAGTGCCACATCTACTCTTTCCTTCACACCTCCAGGGTCAGTGACCCCCCCCAACCCACTGGGCAACCTATGCTGTGCAGTGCATCAGCACTCCTTCTGAGAAGGAATTCCTCCTAATATCCAACCCGAAGACGGGAAGCATCCGATACACGCTGATGAACCAAAAGCAGAGGTAAGCTTTGAATATTCAAGGCAGATTATCTCTAATTGTTTCTCAAAACCACTCATTAAATATTTAAGGTCAATGAGGGTATTTGTAGAAATGTAGATTTTGCCCCCGGATATCTTCCAACCACAAAAACGCCCGGTTCTTAGAAAAGGTTTGCTATCAATGAACCGCCCGGGCAGCCGCAATGAACAGATCAACAGCGCTTTGCGATGCGCTGCAATCACACACACACACGTGTGAAGCACCGACAGAAGTTTTCAAGGAGTGATTTTGCACGTGATTTCCACCAGCAGGTGATGGACGGGCATCCAGCCCACAGCCAAAGTGCATCCCTGCAAGTGTGCCTGCGTGTGTGGGAGTGTTTGTGTGCACTGATGTGCGCATGGAAGCAAAGCAAAATCAAGGCAAAGTTCACATTTGTTTATGCACAGGGTGGGAAGTTGGCAGACCAGAATGGAAGACGACACGGCACTAAATTAAGCGCAGGAGAGAATACAGTGCTTATGAATTATTAGGTGGCTGGAGATGGATGCGTATGTGGGTGAATAAGACAGAAAACTGGAAATGAAAAGTTATTACATGGGGAGAGCTCTGGTGTATTTAATTATATTGACTGCGAATGCAAAATTGTGTATGCAGAAAGCATCCTGAGCACGTTGGGAGCGCTGACGTCAGGCACTGCTCCATGCTGTCACCTGCAAGACAAGGGCTACTCCAAGCAGGGATAAAAGCAGGACTGGGGCCGTCCCTTCCCCCTGGCTGGCACTGATGGTGACAGTGCTCCTTGCAGCGCCGCCGGCCCCATGCCATGCTGCACTGGGAGGTGAGGCAGGGGAGCATCCTTAACGCTGAGGATGTGAACAAACACTCGTTTCAATTTATATCTATGGTCTTTTAATGACCTTTTTGAGAACTGAGCGAGCCGCATTGATCGCTGCGGCTTCCGCCCGTGGGGAGGCACTCGTATTAAAAAGCAATGACTCAAGTGCTCTGCTCAGAGGGGGAATTGGAGCGTGCCGTGTGGAACGCCACCAGGGCTCCTCGCCTGTCTGCCAGTGAAAGCAACAGATCCAGGGTCGGAGATGTACAGCCCTCCTCCTGTTCTTCCTGAGGATGGGGGGCATCACCTTGAACTTGAAGTGTCCTGTGGGTGACGGACTGTTGCTCTCCGATCGGGTATTTCTGTACAACTTACAGGAAAAACACCACTGGGAAGCAGTTTTCTACTCAAACCAAGGTGGTTGTGAAGGATCACCAAATTCACAGGTGCCCAGCTGTGCCCCAACCACACCTGCTCAATGCCCACTGCTGGACTGCAGACTGAGGGCATAGAACCATAGAATTATCTGAGTTGGACAGGAGCCTTGAAGGCCATCTGGTCCAAACCCCTGCAATGAATAGGGGTACCTACAACTTTGTCAGTGCTCAGAGCCCCATCCAGCCTGACCTGGAATGTCTGCAGGGATGGGGTATCCACCACCTCTGTGCCACTGCCTCACTCGGGGCATGGCCCCTGAAAGCACTGAGGGAAAGCAACAACCTGCTCCCATCTTCCCACTACCATGGCATGTCTGTTTTTCCTGCTACAAATAATAGCAGGAAGTTTTTGGGTTTTTTTGAGCACAACAAATTCCTGTTTTGAACAAAACTGAGAATATCCGAAAGGCTTATCCCAGTCTCTGCCCTATGAAAACAGAAATGACCATAAAACAATGAAAGCAGACAGTGTTCCTGTTATTTAAGGACAAAATGACAAGGTCTTAGGCATCTCCAGTTAAATTATGGCTGTCAGAGGTACTGTTAAGTGAAACAGACACATCCTGCACCTCAAGCACCCTACAAAGGACCCAGCTTGCTTTGGCTTTAAACAGTCACCAAGTCTTGTGCCCAAAGGCAGCCCTTCCCAAACAGCTCTCTGCATCCCAGAACGAGCCCTAGTCCATGAGCAACATCCCCAGATCCCTACAACACAGCCAACATTTGCAGGCTCCCCAAGCGCTCCCAAAAGCAATCGATAAAGAGAAACCCAGAGGAGGAGGTCATTTTAGGACAGCATGGATAGATGCACTCTCCAACTCCCCTCCTTCTTCCTGTGCTGCCATTTGCATTGTCCACATAAGATCATTCTCTTTTTTTTTTTTTTTTTTTTTTTTTACCTCCTCCTCTCTCACATGCACTCCTCTTGCTTTTTCCTTTTCTTCTTTTAATAAAAATGGCATGAGAAGCACGGCAGAAAATAATGAAGAGAATTCCTGCCTGGCTCTGCAGTTGGGAGAGAGGAGGGGTGAGATTCTGTAAACAAAAGGACGTCAAAAATCCGGGCTGTTTTTTCAGCTGCAGCCCAGTCTCAGGCTGTTTGGATAAGCCCAGCAACATGGCAGGTGCAAAGGCCTCAGAAGAAGCGGGTTTGCTCTGTTCCCCTTGCTCCCAACAGGGGAGCAGAGTGAGAGCTCATGTGTGGGATGTGAGGGTGGGGATTGGAGGCTGGATTCCTGCTCCCAACACAGCTTAAGCCTGGACTGTGGTCTGACCAGGTAACCTCAGGTGAACACTTTTGGGGTACGTTTTGTTCTAGGGGTGGCTTAGCTGCCTGAAGCCCAGCCTCACCGTTCAGTGTCCAACTCAACACAACTGCATCAGGAAGGTACTTCCAGCAAAACATCCCATAACCACCATACACAGTACCAGAAAGACCTCATGTGTTTGTGGCTGAAGTCAGAGGTTGAAGTCAAAGGTTGGGCAATCAAATCTATTAGAAAGAGGAAAACATTTCTTGCTCCACAATATCCGTCCACACACAGAAGTTACCACCGCCTCTCCTAGCTATCACAAAACCCAAATGTAAAACACCAGTGTAGGGGTGGAACAGCTTCAGAGACCTCAGCAAAACACCCAGGTTCCACACACACCAGCCCTGCTGCAGCCCACCCCTCCGAGCTGCATGTTTGCTCTGCTCAGGACCTTGAGCACATCGAGCATTTGCCTTGAGAGAGAACTCTCAGCATCACAGAATCATTAAGGCTGGAAAAGACCTCTAAGATCACCAACCCCAACCCATCCCACTGTGCTCACTGACCGCATCCCTCAGTGCCACATCTCCACAGCTGTGCAAGACCTCCAGAAGTGGTGACCCCGTCACCTCCCACTTGGCAAGACAGATTCTCCTTCCAGAAAGAAAGATTTCTGTCCTTCATGCAAGGATCATAACTTTTTCAAGTAGCAAACATATAGATATATATGCAACTGATTAACTCCAGCAGACTTTGATATAATCGTCCAAGTATTTGCCCTGGTACCAATTTAAAACGCAGTAGCACATTTAATAAAAAAAACAACTTTGTAGCCAAGGCCTGAAAGATAATTCTGGTTGGTTTTTCTTCTCTTAAAAATAAATCAAACATCAACAGCCAATTTTCTACTTTCTTGGTTGAACAACAACAGCAAAAACAACCACGTGAACGCTTAGAGTGGCAGATAGAGATGCAGGATCTACGTGAGGTTGGGTTACAATTACCAGAGCAGTGGAAATGTGAGGGGCCCGGGGCCTCACGCGGGTGTTTGCACTAGACAGGCAATTTCACGGCGGTACACAGGTTAAGTGTTGCAGCACCTGGTTGCTATTAGAAGTAGGGCAGGAGGGGGGAAATCTGTTTTGCTCTGTTCTTTGCTGCTCCAATCAGCCCTGAGCTGAGAAAGGAAAGCTCTGGGCCCTGACCCACGGCAAGCTCCACTTGCAGCCAGAAGGATCTGCATCTCTATTCATCCCCAGGGACCAGTGCCAGCAAACAGTGCCTGAGGACACAGTGCTGTGATGCAGGGAAGCAGGGAGAAAACAGCATCAGGACTGGCAGCAGGCTGGGCCCAGTTGGTTGCTAAAAGGCCATCATCATCACCAAAGAACCTCCCTGCCTGTTGCGTCATGCCTCTGGATGAGCAGTGTGTGATTACTCACAGTGCTAACGATGCCCTGGCTGTGCCTGCAGCACCCACAGCTCCGACCCCACAGCCACACTGAAGCACCCCACTACCCACAGCTGGGTTTGGGGTGTCCTGGCAGCATCCTGCCCTGGGCTGTACCATGGGTGTATGGCAAACAGGTACACAGGTGTTGAATCAAAGAGATTAGCCCATTACAAAGCAGAAACAAAATAAAGATTTTTACCTGCATTCTGGGTTCGCCAAAGGGTTCCCAGAGGGGGGATCTCCAGAGAGAGAACCTTCCTCCTGAGGAGTCAGCCCTTCAATGGGGTCTCTGTAGGGTGCAGCCAGGCTCCACCCCTACCGGTCACTCAGGTGAAATTACATTCACCTGTGCCCCTGCAGCTGACTCAGTGCTCGCCTCAGGTGGTCAATCAGAGGTTCAGGCCGTGATTCAACAGTTCCCACACACATGGGGCTCTGCCTGCAGGAGGAACACTCTCCCCAGCCTGGGGTCAGTGGTGTGGCAGGGGGATGTTCTTCAGCTTCCCCATATCCAGTCCTGACCTCTAGCATTTCTTTTCAACAGAGTCAAGACCTGATTTTCAGAGCTTAATGCCCTCCTGTGTCTGTGAAATCCCCCGAAAGGATAAACAGCCACATGAGCCCGACCTGACTGCTCCTGGAGCCCAGGGAAACCGCGTCT
Organism: Bambusicola thoracicus; assembly: GCA_002909625.1. Classification (NCBI taxonomy): domain Eukaryota; kingdom Metazoa; phylum Chordata; class Aves; order Galliformes; family Phasianidae; genus Bambusicola; species Bambusicola thoracicus. The sequence goes on along the minus strand of PPHD01005741.1, from coordinate 14,879 downwards.
ATTTTCAGCAAGGCTTCGGCCAGGCCCCAAGCTCACAGAAGTTTGCAGTTTCCTCAGCTTCCATCTCCACCACTGCTCCTCACCGGGGCTCTGCAGGGAAGGGATGGGCACTGGGGCTGTGCTGGGCCCACAGGGCTGCGATGCGGGGCGAGGGAGCAGCCCGAATCCATGGGCACATATAGGGAAGATGGATGTACAGTCCCACACGAAGGAGCACACAGGGGTGTGTGAGGAGAGGAGGTGACTCCTCCAAAGGAACATTTTGTCATTTCCCCCCTTAGGGGCTCTGTGTTTTGCTTTAAGCCACTTCAGATTATGAGAAATCCTACTAGCTGGTCTCCAGTGGGATCTGTAATGGTTTAATAACTGAACATTACTGAACATATTTCCACTAGCCTCTTTCTAAAATCCCATCATGAGCTAATTTCCTCTATTGTCATTACATCTGCAACTGGTCTTACATCTAAAAAAAAAACCTGTGCCACTGTGAGGAAAGGATCTGCACTGAGCTCTGAGGGCAGCAAATCCACTCCTCCTCAGTGGGTACAGCTTGCTACTTCCACTCTGCCTTCCCCTCACAAGGCACAGGGAAGTGCTGGAATGGCAGCAGCAGCAGCGTGGAGATGCTCACGTCAGCCACGTGTTTCAGAAGATCCTGGCCTGAAAGAGCAGTTCTGGGGGGAAGTAATGGAAGGCTTTGGGCTCGCACTGATGCACTTAAAGGGTCTCTGCTTTGGCTGCTGCTGTGCTATCCGAACAGGTACTGAGGACAGCACAGCATTACTGCCTGCTTGAGGACAGCTCCAAATTTAACAGAAACGTGACATTTATTTTGTAGGAAATCATATTGAAATGAAATGCCCAGGAAGCAAAGGGGCCAACGGTTTGGTGAAAGTAGCAGAAAAAATTAATCAGTGGTGGCTGACGCTGCTGCTAGGAAGGCAGGGAGCACTTTGCTGCTGCTGCTGCTGCAGTATTTGAGGCTCACTCCAACTTCTACAAGAGAGTTGTTTCTAACTTGTTGCATAACACACGTCTGCCCAATGCTTCTTTCCCCAATCGAGCAAAAAAACAACCCAAAACACCCACAAACAACAAAATCATTTGTTATCCCTGGGAGATTTCTGGTGCTCCTCATCTTATCGAGAGCCCAAAATAAAGATGCACACAGGAAGGCAAACATCAGAAAGAAATGATGAGCCAATGCACGCTCTAATTTACCACATCTCTGAGACTGTTTCACCTGCAATAAATTATTTCACCCAGCAGGAAAAGTCTCGTTTGACCTTCATTTTTTCTTTTCCTGCAGCTGAAAACTCTGCTACTATTCCCAGGTCGGGAGTTCAAATTCCAGCCTGGCTGGGAATGATTAAATATATCCATTTCTAATAGTATCTATACAGTTAATAAGAGGACAGCAGTGAAGGCTCATTGTTTGAGGGATGTTGGCACATGGCCGCATTGCAGTCTGGGCAGTGGGATGCTCGGGACGCCCATGCAGTGCAGCAGCAGTGTGTGGGGAGTCTCTGGTTGGAACAGAGCTGCTCTCTCTTGAAGCAAAGAGCTGCTCCTGAAGCGAGGCAGCCACTGTTTGCTGGCTATTCCCACGCCCTTGAGGCATTTCTTTGAGAGAGGCAACTGGGCATCGCTCAGAGCCATGTCCCATTTCAGGGTTAAACCCAGGCTGAAAAATCACTCTTGGCTGTCCCGTCTCAGCATCACAAAATTGTGAAGAGATGAACCCGCCCTTCCTACCTTATTCTTGCATCATACGCAGCTGAGCCAGAACAGGAGCTACGGTTCTGCCAAGTGCCAGCTATAGCTACAGCATTACATAAGAAACCACAACAGCAAAGAACCACAAATCTATCACTACAGCTGGCACTGAGCAGCATCTCGGCACAGGCTGAGCAGAAAAGCTGCCTGCTGAATGGGCACGGCCCGCCAGACTGTTCTCTCTCTACTCTGGGGCAGGGTTAAGGCAATTTGGCAGAGGGTGGTAGGGAAGAATTGCTATCTTGCTCTACGTGTGGGGTCAGGAAGTAGGTTTTATTCGTCTGCAGAGATAACGTGGCACCTCTGATGAAGACAGGAAGATGTAAGGAAAGCCATCGGGACGTGGCAGGGACATGGAGAGCCCGAGCCTCCTTCATATGGGTGTGAGAAGGATGCAGGAGCAGACGTGCATGACTCTCAATGCTGTAGTGGTAAGAGAAACCCGGTGGGACACAGGGATAGAAGGGTGTTTGCTGCTTGGGAAAGCATGGAACAGCTTTGTACTCACAGAGCTGTGCATTAATGGCACAGAAGGAATGAGCAAAGAAAAAAAGAGTAAAAGTGAATCTGTTCACATATGGATACAGACAGGGATCTCTTTAATACATTACTGGAGAGAAAAGATATGGATAATTGGGTAATTATGGCAAAGAAATCACCAGGTGCAGACTAGAGAGCAAGTGTTTTTAATAAGGACAGGTCTCAGGTACTGCTAGAGGTGATAGAAGGCATCAAATACTTGTGGACTCAACAAGAGATGATACTGTTTTGCACCTGCTTCTGGTAGCTGAAGATGGTTGAATTGAAAGAAACACTGAAGTGAAATGTATATTTGTCCTTCAGTTACCACCTCAAGGTTAACTATTTGCAGGAATTAAATGTTTGTTAAGATGGAATTGGAACACAGACCCAGCCAATGCAGAGAAGGATGGAGTTAGAATGCAGGAATCACCAATTTACAGGACTGGGTGTCTCAAAATGATGCTTATATTGGTACAAGAGGATCAAGAAATCTGCAAATGAGAAGGCAAGAGGTAATTGATTGCATTCATTCAATTGGAAGGTAACTATAAACCATCAGTGGGGAAGATTCACAAAGAAGTGCATGAGGTCCTTGCACACATCAAGGCAAGGCATTTCTAGGCTTGCTGCTAAGTATTCATGCTGTTGCACAAGGACATCTGGAACACCAGACACAGTTCTAAAGCCTGTTGGGAATCCAGATGTGTAGCGTGCCGATATCATACAGACAACCTAGCAGCTTTTGTAGATAAATCTGGGCATGTAAAGTGCTTTCTTAACATTTCAGTCCATCTTAGATACTCCCCAGTATTTCCTGGCATATCAAGAGAGATTTGGCATGGCAACTGTGGAGGAGGGGGGAGCAGAAGATGTTGATAATATGGGCTTCAGCTTTTGGTATCAGGAGAACATCCACCCAGTGATCTGTATCTTGTTTGGGTGGAAATATGGTGTTAATTATCTTCGTGACAGATGGATCTGGCAATTCATTTCAGCTGCTTTAGATCATACATTCCTCAGGCTGGTAGAGCTTCAGAAAATAGAGAAATAGATCTTCAAGATGAATGCAAAGGAAGGAATGCCATAACAAGGACAGATGTTGCCATGAAATTTTAGTGTTGCATTCAACGGAGCCTTAGTGTTACATATCATCATTGTGGTATTTGTATTTTTTCAGAGCCCTGTTGAGCTGGGCCTGCTGTGTATAACTGCAGCTTTCCAATGGAGCCCCTGCTCACCTTCAACAGCCACTGCTGATTCTCCAGCCTCCCTGCTTGCTGTGTTTGAAGGAGTTTACAACATATTCCATACGCATTCAGACTAAGAAGCGTTTTCCATCTCCTTCAACACCACATCATCAAGGGTTTCTGACAAATCACATGCATGGCTTCCTGACCGCATACCAACAAACACAAATGCCATTGATAACACACGTTTTGAAACAAACTCTTTCAGATACAGCCTGCAAAGTGCCAGGAAACCATGAACAGCACCACAGCAACCTCTCCAAATGCCTGCAGTCTGAATGATGTAACTCCTCAATCCTTCACAGTCACGTCAAGAAGCCCAACTGAGATCTGGATCCCACTCTCTTAGGTGCTCCATGAAAACACTGCAAGCTGAATTGAGCTTGCAAGCTTAGCACTGAATGGAACTCCTGACTCTAACAAAATATTTTAAAATACTGTACTTGCTTAAACAATAGATGACAGCCAGTCCCCTCTATATCCAAGGAACAGAAAAGGCGTAGCTTTAGAAAGTAGATGGAAAAAAAGCTAAATGTGACAAGAAAAATATATTCTCTATATGAGAAAATGCAGGTTTCTCTCTTGGTCTCTTTTTCTTTTATTTTGAAGTATGAATGCAGTATCTCTAGGTGTCACTTAGGTACTAAAGCACTAGTCAGTGCGGGAATAACTCAGATGGAGATATCACAGGAAAGCATACTTGCTGCTCAGCGATGCTCAACTCTGCAAAGTAGCACGGCTTTGTGCTGGGATTCTTTCTAAGGCTATTTCAGTCAGTGTCTTTGTCATGAGAAATCCTACAGGTTAACAAAGAAGAAGGTTACAAAGATGACCCGTTCTATCATAGTCCACCATGTTCTGAGGTTTCCTATGAAGTCCGTGGCAGAAAAGTTGGAACAAATTCCAATTCTCAGAAACTTTTCCAGTTATTCCAACTTTCCAGAACTAACCTCAGCACCTCTTGGCTTGGCACGTCGGAGTGGTGAGCTCAGACCAGAGCGGGAGTGCGGTGGGGAACATGGGCTGCTCCCCACCACCTGTTCTGCTCATGGTGCCCACCAAGAACTGAAATCCTCAGGAGAGCTTCCACTGGGGGCACTCCTCTCACTGAGCTCTTACAAACATCAGTGGGTGCCACAAATGACTGCAAGAGCATCCACGTGAGCATAAAAGCGCTACAGCAAGGCCAAAGTGAGGGCAAAACAATTACCGCCATCGCCATCCCCACTATCTCGCAGGTTATTCCCAGGGAGCAGCAAAAGCAAAACCTAAGAGCACAACCCGAACTTTGGATTAAGCCGTGAGCTGAGACTTTGAGATCTGCAGATGTGGCTCTGCCCTTATCGCTGACTGCGGCGTGACGACTCAGCAGTTCCGTGCTGCACCTGGCCCGACCTTTTTTTTCCCCATTGATTTATTCAGCTTTCTGCTCTCTTCCTAGGCACCGAGCCTCATTTTGTACTGCAGATTACAGCAACTCTGGCCAATCGCACCCGGTGGAAGCAAGAGCATCTTGCCTTGTTTCTGGGAGGTCCAAGGATAAGGTTCAGTCCCTTAGAAACGATTGAGCCAAGAGCTGAGATTAAAATTCAGCTTGAGAACAGAAGGTCTGGCATTATTTTGCATTTCTTAATAAAAGGTTTCCACTGCTGTAGTTATTTCCTCTCCGTTGTGGAGCACCCACTGCTGACTAGGCAAGGGCTATCCATTAAAGGCTTAAAGAGAAGTTCCCTCTCTTTGACGGGAAGAAGGTAGGAGAAATTAATTTCTCTTTCAGCATTGCCACACCTGGGGAAAGGATCTCGCTCACAGATAACAGCGCAAGCAAATATTTTCTTTGGGAGAAAAAGAGAAAGTGAAGATCAAGGTCAGAGGAGGCAAGAGTAAAGACAGGCGACTGCCTTCAAAATAACCTTCCATAGAACATGTGGGGGTGTCGTTTTATTTCATACGGAAAACATGCAAAAGCATAAAAAGGAGGGGGAACTGGCTTGGGGCTCACAGAGAGATAAAGGGGCTGCAGTGTCTGGTTGTGCAGATATGCTGAATTCCAGCTGTACAGAGACACGCAGATGAGGAAGGGCTGAGATACTGCCTTTACCCCTCCATATACGCACGGAGCGCTGCCCAACACTGCTGTCCCTTTCTGAGACATCTTCCTGCTCGTGGAGCTCAAGGGCTGCGGCCGCTCTTTGCTGTGAAGCTGCAGAACCCCTCAGCTCCAGAGGGTATGAAACACTGCTGTGCACATATGCATATCAGGAGATGAAAAAATCACTTTTCAAGATTTCAAACACATGCCAGAGCGCTGCATTAAAGAAAACATCTCCAAGTGCTAAGCAATCTGCATCTATGACTCCTCACCCAGTGGCTGAAGGCTTCATTTTAGCTTTCCAAGTGCCCAGCCAAAGCTCTCCATCTGGATTTCCCCTGCAGACCCTTGGAGGAGCCACTGCCAGGAGCCGGCCAGATGAGAGGCTTTGGTTGGGTTGGCTGTGCCAGCCTTTGCCAGCTGCTTCTGTCTCCCAACCATGGAAAGACAACCTTCTACTTTCTACCTGTTTCAGCTGACTCCATAACTAGGTGAGACACGCAGACAGGTACAGCAGTGTTACGCAGTGTAATTTATTCAGTGCCATGCAGGAAAACTGTTATTAATCCCTGGCTACCGATTGAACAGTCACAGCACCTTCCCACTTCGGATGGCTATAGGCTAGAAATCACCCCTACAATTATACCTAAAGATATGGGAATAGCGGTCAGAACACAAGTTATGTTTGGGGCTTTTTTTGTTTTTCACGCTTTATTATGAACTCAAAACCGGACCTGCTTCTGTGGGAACTTATGCTAAGGTATGCAAATATTTCAACCCAAACCAGTCCCATTTTCCAGTGTGAGTGGGCCAGGTTTCAGGCAAAGATGCTTTGACAGCAAAACCATGGGAAAATCCACCAGTTTTCCACGTTTCCAATATGCCAATATTCATCTCTGTGAAGTGCCAGCAGTTGTTGGAACAAGGCTACAACCCAAGAAAGTGCTTATGCACATGCTTAACTTTCAGCACGAGGTTCAGGGGTTTGCTTTTATATTCACTATTGTTAGCTACCTTGAGTTTTCAAACCCATAGGGACAATTTGCATCTTCTGAGCTGTATAATTGCACCATGAAAGGGATGGTAGCTCATGATTACTGAATTGTTAATTAATCATTTTTATTATATTTAAACATGCTTCAGAAGACCATAATGATGTATGCTTCCTTGATATTAGCTGTACTAATTAGATCATCTTTTCTAAATTAGAGTGCAGTTTTCTTAGCAGGTTTCCTTTTATCTGGTGTTCATTTTCAAAAGAGCTTCATGTTGTTCCCACAGATGAGTGAATCACTTCCAGGGAATCATGTTATGCAAAAGATGTTTTTCTTACTTCTGGAGAATGCCTGTGGGTAGATCATGGATCTCCTCGAAATCATTAAATATTTTGAAGTTGAGCTTTCCTCAACAATCATACATTCCTTCAACAGATGAGCATAACTGCAGCTAAGATGAAATTCACTCCCTACAACAAACTGGCACGTATGATGTGTTTACTGTGAAATACAGCCTGTGTCGGTGACACATGAAAGGAGAAAATGAAAGCAGCTGAAACACATTTACATACCTGAACATGCAATTTTACTTTCTGCGTTCTCTCTCAAGCAGATAATTAGAAGTTATGATGCTCTGGCACTGAAAGCAATGCTGCCTCCTTCACCAAAATACTGCTGTGAAAAAATGTCTAAGGAAAGGGAGCCCACAATACTCCTGAGGTCCTCCCTCGGGTTATCTTAAACATTCAACTTATCAAAGCTCAAGCAGCTTGCCATATCCTTTCGGCTCAAAGGAAGATGGAATTTCACATTTCTGCATGACCAGCAGGTGATGTCACCTGACTGTAATGCTCCTGAATTCCAGAAACAAAGAGAATACCCTCTTTTGGTGATAACACATATGTCTACCTGGTTTAAAAGTCCAGTGCTCAATGGCAATACTGGACATCAGCAGGCTGAGGAGAAGAGGCTATAATCTTTCTCTGATCCCGTCTCTGCAAAGCAGTACTTACATGTCAACGAATCTTCTGCTGAGGTTCGAGATGACAACGGGAGATCCAGACTGGAAAGGAGGGTCCCGAACCACTTTGTACTGGATGGGTTTGCAGTCTGTGCACAGCGTGCTGTGGGGGACGGAGCTCAGCATGGCAGCATCGATTTCCAAGTGCTCATCCAGAGTGTAGATCTGGATGCCGTACACCTCCTCGCCCACCTGTCCTGCGTCCAGTTTGATGGTCAGCGGGATGTCACAGAAGACATTCTGCGGCCCAAGAGAGATGTTCTTCCCACTGACAGTGAGCAGCTTGACGTCATTCACCGCTCCGCTGGAGTCCCAATCGGGAGAAACAAACGTCACCCACACTGTGAGGGACTCCGGAGTCAGGGGGTAGCGGAACTCCAGCTGCAGGTAGCAGCCCTGGGGCTCGGGGCAGGCGGGGGGCACCGTGTGCTGGTTGACGGCTGAGTTGGGGCTCCACGTCCGGACGCTGGATTTACAAGGCTGCTCAACATCAGGGTGCCCTGGAAAGAAAGAATGGAACAAAGAAAGTGCATAAAAGAAAGCAGAGAACATGGCTTATCATTGGCAACAGTACTGAAAGAGAAACTGGTGGCAGGAGAGCATACCTGTCCAGGGAGCTCATTACTCGCCTGGGCAGAACTGGCATGGCCGGCATGGAGAGGAGGAGTTTAATGCTTGTGTCTCATGGCTGGGTGAGACACAAACCCACCTGAAGCGCCCAAATGGAGCAGACACCACACAGCACACACCGTGCCAGTGCATCTGGTCCCACACTTCCTATTTCTGGTACATTCCCCTGTGCCAAACAATGATATTTTCTATCTTTTCCACTTGGTACTTTATCTGATAAACACACTTTGCTTTCATTTCACCCTAGTGCTCCTCTTACACCCCTGTCTGTTACTCTAAAATGTTACCTTTTCCTCTTGTCTTTAGCAAAGACAAAAGAAAGAACTTCTGCTGGTTGCATGAAGTCATCACATTGTGCTGTTGGGCAGCAAAATACTCAACTCACTCCTATGCCCTTTACACAGTCCTCTTGTACATCGTGTAAGATCCCTTGCTTGGAAGCACACAGAGCACAGGTTTGAGTTGGCTCTCTATACTTGTCATGATGAAACAACAGGCACTTATGCTTTTACATGTCTCACCATTGGCTATGTTCAACTACATGGGAGGTATTACCAAGAACTAATGAAAGACACAGCGCTTGCTGGGATCCCAAATACTATGGTAACGTTACAGTTTGGCACAGGATCACGGACTGCAAGATCCAGAGAGGTCAGATGGGTGGAACAGTTGGTAACAGAATCCAGTGAGTGCTATAAATTCCCTCTTCCTTCCCAAATAATCACACAAAAAGGGAGCAAGCAGAACAGAGAGAAGACAAAGTGTAGGATAGAAGAAAGGAAAAAGAAAAGATAAAGAAAGGTAACAAGTGGAGAGAAATGCAGATGGCAGAGGAAAATGAGAGAGAGAGAGAGAGAGCACAGCTGTTGGCAACCAAGGAAGAAAGTGAGATAAAGCACTGGGCAAACACAAACAAACAGGACATCACTGCTAATTTAAAGAGAAAAGGGCAACGTGTGAAGGTTATTCTTATTGTCTGTGATCCAATGAAGTGATAGAAATGTGCCTTTTCTGCCAAGGATACGCAGCCCAGGGAGTTCTCCCATTCATATCAAATGAACCCAGGCACAGAACAATTTCCCTGTATCTCAGCAGGCCTCTCAGAAAACCAACACGATGTTCTGCCCCACAGCTCTCCCCTGCTCCTCGCATGTCACAAAGCACTGCCACTAACCAAGCACCTGGCAGACCAAAGCATCCATCCACCATGCAGGAAGCCAGAATTCCAGTGAACACCCCCAGACGTTCCCTCTGCCAAGCTCACAAGGACTCAGAGTGTAATCCCTGTGAGCAGAGAGAACCCCACTCAACCCACACCATCCCACAGTGCTTGCTGTCACCCACATGTGCTTGGCTGGGCCAGCGAATGGTATTCCAACATTCACAGTGAGCCTCTTACTGCTGCCCTAAGAAGGTGAGTTTTAACCTCAGTATCTCATATGCTTTGGAAAGAGCTGTATTAATGCATTAATGGGAAAACGGAGTGGATTAATGGCTCACAGCCTTGCATGTATCTCGATGCTGCTCCCTTTGGGTTCCTGCAAATTCACCTCCGCCAGTTCAAAATCTCTGTAAGACTTAAGTAGACAATAAGCCTACATACTTTGGTAGACAAGGGACAGACCCTCTGCGTTCAGCTAAATTGAACTCCATGTGCACTGCAGGGAGCTGAAAGCGGATCACTGCTGCCTACTGAGTGAGAACAGCTCTGCCTGGAAAGAATGGAAGCTTGACCATAGTCTGGAATGGAATGAAAACTGAAATGAAGTACTGAAGTTGAGATAAATAGTCCCTTTCTTAAAGATTATTAGACACTCAGACTTGAAATGCTTGTTTAACTGTGGGACAGCATCAAAACTTTACTCCATGTATCAAGGTTTCTAGGCATGGGTGTATACTACGAAAATTACAAATAATTATATATAAAAAGAAATGATAGATTGGTCATTGTGTGCTGTGTTCTCAAGTTCTAAAAACCCTTTAGCTTATGAGAACATCAGCAAGATCAATCACCAAACAACATTTTGTGTGGCCTTCCTTCTGGCCAAACACAAGTAAGATGTGAATGTGGAGTTTGTGAGGATGTGGCAAGTCCCATCTCCAGTTATACAGCAGAGATGGAAGACGGGGAGGGAGGTTTCACCCCAAATATGGGCTATATGCACAACCTGGTGCGTTGGTGCAAGCCCTCATCATGAAGTGGGAGCAGAGACCCATCTCCCCTCACTGTCCCACCATGAGGACAAAGATGTGAGACACCTGGACAGGGAGGTGAGTTGGGACCAGCAGCCTCTGGGGAGCCTGTTGATGTCTCAACTAGAAACTCACCCCTGACCTTTCCAATTTGATCGAAACAAAACAAACTCTAGTCATGACTCACACGTGGTTCTGATCAAAGCGAGTACCTGAGCAGCGTAACAACGCTACGGGACCTCAGCAAAATGCTGTCAGACCAACCAGGTCCAGAGCTGCTTCTGGGACACATGAGAAAGGTGATGTGCTGTTGTGAAGCTGAATGAGGAGTGTCACGGGACATGGCTTAGTGGTCAGCAGTTGGACTTGATGATTCCAGTGGTCTTTTCCAACCTTAATGATTCCATGATTCTATGAGTACTTTAAGTCCTTTTTCATGAACGTCGTCTCAGATTTTAAAATGAGTTCATGTTGGCCATGTTTATGGCTCTTTTGAACTCACTTTCCACAAACATTCAACCAGTGGAGATTTACATATATGAGCATTTGTAGAAAGTGAATTTAATGCCTGCACGCTTGAAAACCCACAGATAGACAATTATAGATGACAGACAATGATCTAACTGTGCTATCTGTAACTCAGACCAAGTGCAAACAGGCAGAAATCCTGAATGTCAGGGACACTGGTAGCGATGACAGAAAATTAGAGAGCAACAAATACCATACACTTGGTGTATTTTCTACCCTAAAGCAAAGACAACTTGTTAATGTAGTAAAAAGATAGGATTCCCAAATTTTCCTTCCAGAGCAATGGCAGAACAGCAATTGAATGAGACAGATAAGGATCAGACTTCACCCTTCATACTTAAGAATATGCAGGAACACACTGTACAAAGAGGAAATTAAATGCAAAATGCAGCTGAGTAATAAATCTTAGAGAAGCTTAGTTTCTCTAGGAATGATGCCGCTGGCAAGACGTGCGAGATCTAGAAGTTTTCAAATCAGAGCTTGTTGGAGAAATTTTGATGGAACTGAGCATCTCAATGGAATACACAGTTCTTTCAAAATCAAAACACTTCACAAAATTGGATTTATTTGGCCAGAATTTTACTCTGGAAGAGAAAATGGGAAGAAAGTTCTAACAATAATATAACATTGTGTTTTGACGTTTTTGGAAGAATTCATTTAGCTTCTGCACTTTCAAACACTTTTCACTTTGATATTAAAAGTTGCTTTTGCCCTAGATTATACACTAAGAGGAGACACTTTCAAATGTCATAATTGAACTGAAGTTCATGAAAGAGAAATTACATAAGCTAAATAAAACATTCTGGCCAGCCTCAAACACTTTTTGTTTTTAATTTTCCTTCATGGAGAAATTCAAAAGTTTCAGATTTTGTTCCAAACAAAACCAGGTTTCAAAGTCTTCTAAGAGTTGGCGGAGTGGAAATTCAGTCTTCCACCCTGCACTACAACTGCAAGCGATCCAAATTTTGCTAATCCTGTTTACTTGACAATCGGGTCACACCTGTGGCTGGAGCACTGCTTGCCAGGATGGGGCTCCTCTGCAGCCTCCATGCAAGGGACAGGTGCACTCTGTGTTGGGCTCGGCAGAAATAATGGTGAGGCATTGGAACAGGCTGCCCAAGGAGGTGGTGGAGTCACCATCCCTGGAGGTGTTCAGGTGCTCAGGAAAAGGACAGATGTGTCACTGAGGGAAATGGTTTAGTGGGCATGGTGGGGATGGGTTGATGGTTGGACTTGGTGAAACTGTGTGATCTTTCCAAACTTAATGATTCTATGCTTCTATGTATGGGGTAGAGTTAATGATGGCAACTTAATGGCATTGTAAAACTGTCTCTGCAGACTATTTTTCCTCCAACATGCTCTGAAGGAGCCATAAGCACAGCATGCAGAGCACCCTGCACTAGACTGAACATAATGTAGTCACCTGCAGAGTCCTTACCCAAAAGACAATCCCTGATCCTTCCAGTGACTGCTGGTGCAGCCTGTTAGTAATTCAATGTAAGTGAAGGCAGCAGAAATGAAGCCCAAAGAAATAACATGCAGTTCTTCATTTTTGGAGTCAGAGCAGGACTAAACTGCTCCCCTGAGGAATTCATCTGGCAGATGTGAATGGTCAGTGTTTCTTGGCACTCTGCTGCTTTCTGAAGTTCAAGTTCAGCTCCCGAAATTCACTGAACGCATGGGCAGGGTCAGGACACAAAGACCAAAATACAGAGGGGTATTACTTCAGGAACGCAGTGCATCCATCCATCCTCTCATTTTATTCTTGCTACTCTCAGGTACAGCCAGCCACGCATCCCCAGAGGTCCCCACCTGCTCTGTGGTCTCCTTTTGCTCTGGCCTGACCTCTCGCATGCCACAATTCTGCCCCAGCCCCATGCTTACCTTCTGCTTCCCGTGGGCTCCAGTGCCCCGAGGGATCGCAGGGCATTGGGGACGAGGCGCTGAAGGCATGCTGCACCAGGACTCTTCCCTCCATGCACAGATCACATGCTGATCCCACTTCTCTAGGAGGCCAGGAAAACAGGAAAACACACCACCTTAGTAACAGCTGAATGAGCTGCTTATTCAACTATATTAAAAACAGTAGGATTTAGAATTCAATTCCACTTAATTCTCTTTTCTTACAGCACGGACAAGAGTGTTTTCTGACCCTGGCTTTGGCAGGTTTGGGTTAACGGCTGTGAAGATGGCATGAGTGTGAGCCACCATCCCATACAAAATGATAGCAACCTAGAAACTACTCTCAGCTGTAAGGTCGTTGGGTTTTTTTGCCCTCACACTACAGCTGGATCAAACTCAGACAAAAGAGAATGTGTGTTATTTAGAGGCTGGAGCAGAGAAACGGGCCTCAGGAGATATCAGACCTATTTCTACTCCCATCATGGGTTTATTGCATGAACTCACAGCATCTTCAGGATTTAAAAGGCCTTGGGTTTACCAGTGATTAGAGACAGAGTTAAGTCCCAGATCTACAAACATCAGAGAGCTGCTCAGAGAAGCACGGCTCAGTTACGTGTGCGAGGACCTGCTTTTGGAGGTGGATCGCTGCCCAGATCACTAGAAGTCTGGAACCAGGTGGGCCATGGTTATACAGCAAGGAACATGCCCTTAATCCTTTCCACAGGGGAAACTGGATTCAGTACCTGGTAGCCTCAGCACCAGCAGATGGCTCTTCTTAACTGAAACCCTCCTGGCCCCATGCCATCAGATGGCACGACAGGGCACTGAGAAAGGCACTTTGCTGCCCAGCGGCAGATCGCTTCACCTGGACAGTAAGCCCAACACCAGCTACTGCCACTACAGCACTGCCAGCAGAGGCTGCTGAACAGGAAAACCCAGTAAAACACTGCTTCACCAACCTCTATGCAAACATTCATGAGGTGAGGGCTTATGCTGGTGTAGCTCTCATGTCTTCTATAACATTGAATTGATCTGTATCAGCAGAGGATGTGGTTCACGTGGTTCATCCCTAACATTCCTTTGTAGTCACACAATTTGGAACCACATACGACCCAGAATATGTGGTTATTGATCCCCCAAACTTGTTCATTATCACAACTCACTGCTCTGCTTTAAGGAATGATGCCACCCAAAACGAAAGAACGAATTCTGGATCTTAAGTGAAGGAATGCACTTAGGAAAGGATGGAAACTTCAGGCAAGCAACGCTGTGCACAACACAGGGCACTCTCTGAACACCCCAGGCACTGATTAAGCCATCAACAGTGATGCAAATTTCAACTCTCTCATAGTGAGATTTATTTCAGCACACTTCGCAAAGTGCATTGTGACCCATGAGCAGAAGAGGACCCTGGGACAGGGGAGCTGCTCTCCCAGCCCTCCTAGGCTGTCACTGTTTCCATTTGGCACCAGGGACAACTCTCACTCAGCTGCTCTCTGGCTTAGCATCTCCTATTTGTTGACAGGGATCTGCGTGAAAGTCGGCTTTCTGTTGGCTTAATTAGGCGGAAGCAGGGATTGTCAACAGGGGGGACTTGGAATGGAATCAGTAGCAAAACTCGTATCCATTTCGGTATGGCCCACTGCCACCCTACAAAGAGACAGTAAAGGACCGAGCTCATCACGAGGAGGGATGCACCTGCTGGAAACACTTGAAAAATAAAGCATGACAATGCGGAAGAGCAGAGAAATAGGAAGCAAAGGTGCTCTTCCCTTCCCTGCACGTTCTGTACCAGACATACCGAATCCATTTGGGCGCACTGTGAATCACGTCTCCACTTCTCTGTCTCACTTCACCCACTTGTATTATTGTTACGATACTACCTGCTAATTTCATCTCTCACTTGGCTGCTTAGCAGTGGTTTAAGTGCTTAATTCACCTTGCCCAAATAATATATGTTAAAAAAGAATAAG